>DWRA01000221.1:0-30135 GCA_018250295.1 Spathilepia clonius
GTCACAACTATGATAACCAATCATGGCGCGTTTAGAGTCACGTAAATTTTATCAATTTTTAATTGTTTATAATTAATAGAATTTTTTTTTTAAGTTTTTCGCATTAAATATCGTTATTATTGATAATAAAGTGTTAAAATACTTAAAAAAAATATATTTTTTTTTTTCAAAAGCCCTATTCGGAAAACGGTTTACAGAATACACTTAGCTACCAAGTTTCAATTATGTAGTCTTAATAATTTCCAAATAAAGTGGCTGTAACATACGAACAGACGGACGGACAGACAGACATGACACATCTATAAAGGTTCCGAATTTTGCATTTGGCTATGGAACCCTAAAAATCTCGTAGATATGTACTTGACAGTTCTATTACCTCTACTCGTTTTATGTATAATTAAAAAAAAACAGTTAACTGTCTTCTAATGTTCGAAGGCATGTAGGTACATAAAATTTACAATAAATGCAGCGTTTACTTATGAACAATTATGATGCTAAACGGATTTCTCACAATAGTTATTTCTAGCGCTTCCTAAGTCTAAGCTTATTAGCTACAACATTTTCATACTGTTAACCACTGATATCTTATGACACATTAATATTTAAAACATAGACATTAAATAGATTTGCAACTGCGGTTTCAGTGACAGTTTGTTTGTATTTAATTACATAGTTTTTTTAGGAGGATGTTATTTTCAGAATTAAAAAAACATGTTGCTTTTGTAATAATATACTTCTAATATTATTTATTTTTTACGTTTTCTCTTATGACCTTTTATGAATTACTCCATTGTTATGCTATTGGAAAAATAAAAATTAATATGGACAGTACAAGCAAATCCTCTATTTCAGCAAGGATGTCCTAAATCACTGGCATATATTTTTCAAAAACTTCGGTCCTTACAAATCAAGACTTAATTACTTGAGCAATGGTAAGTACATTTAATTTGTGTGAACCGGCTCCGAGATGGAATGGCTCAAAGTTGGCGTGTGCCCAGATCTAAATCCGACAATCCGCTCTTGACCCCACCTAAGACGCTTCACGGTGTGCCAATATTGGCTTTTTATGATGAAAATGAGATATGATAAGCACTCGCTTTCCGTCCTGCCGTCCAGAATTCCTATAATTTAAATGCTAATGGGAAATTTTATATACACATCATTATCGAAAATCTTCCAACTACACCTACAAGTTTGTCCGTAGTTACTATTATAATTGCATTCCGAAGATATTTGAATATATTTCTTATGAAAAAATACGATAAATACTTATTCATATTTCATGTTATAGATATTTGTCAGTAGATGTCTGAATATAAAAATATGTAGGTATAATTCAACGCCCCATCTTTGGAAATCCTCATGTTTGTTCGTCTGTAGTATAAGGCGTTTATAAATTAGAAGAATCGTAACAACTCACAAAAAAATGTTAGGGTGAAACCGTTATGTAAAGTTTTCATTTCAATGAACAAGGAATGACTGTATGAAATACGCTTTAGTTAAATCCATTGTAACTGAATGACGGTGGGAAATTAAAACATTTCATTCTCGCCGTAATAACTATCGAAGCCTAAGTGATGTGATGACGAAAAATGTTTTAAAATCGAGGGGTGATCTATTTTTCCCGCGGAACGCAAACACCTTTTCAATCCTTCAATAGCGAACGATGAGATGGTGGGAAGAGCGGGCAACTAGCGGTGGCAGTTTCTTAATGGTATTGTATAAGACAGAAAAAATACCGGGAACGCTGTACAATGGTGCTGGGAGTGGTGTTTGCACGGAGCAAGATTAATCGTCGGACGGGAAGACGCATTCGCGGCCGGCACCTTGCCGCTTCACAAAAATTAATCATTTTAACGCGGCTTTGTCGCGCCGCCTCCCACGCGTGAAAACTGCTCCCTAATTAAATTACAATTAGGCGACCGTTTGACAGATTACGTTCCAATTTTTCACTCGAACATTTTGGACAGACAAATTTTACAAGTGCCATAAAATTTTATCTCGATTTATCACTCGCATTAGTCGGACAATCGGGAAATCTCTGATACCTATCTCGGATGACAGCGCGTGGAGAATTACGTAAAGCTTTCAGAAAGTGCGATGTAATCTCAACCGTCGTTTCCATAAACTTAATGGCGAAGTATCACAAAACTTACATATCGCTGTTATAACAACCCAACTTGGCATATTTGTTACTCCCTCAGTCAGCATATTCGCGTCGAATGACCGCCAATTTATGTGAAAACTTCCACACCGGTTACGGCGTGACCTATCTATAAGTTTCACTCGTCAAATAGCTCGCGCTATCTGTTTCGCTGGGAATATCTTAGGTAAATACGACAGGTTAAAGTTTTCGCGTGAAAGTTTACGGTTTCAAAAGAGCAATGTGTCAATTCAGGGATTGAAATATGGCGACAGAGTTGCGTGGAGTGGGTGGCGGGCGACGCCACCGCTTCCGCGAGCGGCAGTGATGCATTGCGTACGATTGCATTCTAATTCAATATTCGTATTTCGAATGCCGAATTTCGATGCTTCGAAACATTGAGTAAACTTTATCTAAACCAAAATCGGACACCTTGACAGATATCGTGTTCGATCGCGATAGTGGGTCAGTTACCTCGATGCGTCAAGTCTACGTATGTCATTGAGTACATACAAGTTGTTCGATCTCTCGTCGATAAGCGGGTGAGTTGTGGAAATAATGAATGCGAGTGATGTATCTCCCAATATATAAGTTGGAAGGTGGCCGTGCCGCGCGGAACGCCAGAAGGATAAGTAAAATATTCCACTTAGTGAATTGCGGCACGTGAATTGCCACAATTATCATACCGTTATGTGGCTACTATTCCATATCGGTGAAAATGCTTTTCTGAATTGAAAAGTTTTTATTATAGTTCAACAGAGTACCGTATTATATACCCGTATATACAAGTCAAGATAAGCAAATGCATAATAATAAGTAAATAACATGTACGTCTTTAATGATTAATTCTAAACAGTTTCCACACATGACTATTTTCATATGTTACAAATAACGTTTTTCTCAATGATTTCTACAACTGCCTCTACATTAAAGTTGTGGTCGAGATTGCTCAATTGATAATTCTGCCTTTTATTTTAAGAAATATTTACTCAGTGTTAATTTAACTTTCTTTGCATAACCTTTCTGATGTATTACCTCGAAAGTTAGTGAGTTTTATGAACGTATAGTACATAATGGCATGGGGACTAAAGTCCTAAGAACTATAATTATAATTGGAACGAAGTCTGGAAGTCGGCCACAGGTGAGTTACTGCCCTTCAAGACAAAGTTACTGTCATTAGTATTAGCTACTCTTTTACCAAATGTTCAAACTAAGACACAGCAACGCAGCAGAATTCGACCTTCAATTATAAAATTAATAAATCCAAGATAAAGCAGATGCAATTTAACTCCGTTAACAGAATATAACAGCTACGCTTCACTTAACTACGCGTGGGCTCGTAAAACTCGTCCTACTCATAACGCAATAAAGTCGAATGTAGCGTCCAAAAGGCTTTACATATGACCAATAAAGAGGCGGAAGCCTTAGATGATATTATTTCCGGCAGGAAACACGCCGCTGAGCGACCGTCGGACAAAGCTTCCGAAAATTGCTACGAGAAAGGAAGGATTTGTACCGGGTTGTATGTGTACAAGTATTTGGCTGCAACTGGTATATTCATTGCTAAACTAATTTAATAAGGCCTTTACGAACTGCGAGCATTGTACTAGAGTATGAATGTTTGGCTGTAATATTTTTTGTCTCGCTAAGGACGGCTTTTTCCAGGTGCACCATATTTCGAGGCGCACCAGTGTTATAAGAATTTGAAGTAGTGATGTTAACTGAGTGGAATAAATTCTGCCTAGCCAGAGATCCTGTTTGTATGAGACATTAATACCATTTGATGGATGTAAAGAAAAACATTCTTGCATGTTTTCATAGAGTTATTAAGTTGTGTGAAGGCTACTAACTCCTAATGACTTTAATCTCTTATCCTGTGAGGGGATAGACCATGGAACCCCTTAGATCAGCAGTTGAATCAAGCAGACAATATGAATAAAAACATTCAAAATTTCCGATTTGATAAAAATATATTTTATTTTAAATTTAGTGATACGTTTTATTCCTGTCATTCAATCCAGATTTACATATCGATATTTTCTATTCTTATTACAGAATTGATATTTATATTTCCTTTTCAACACCATCCCCTTACATATGTAAATGAAATGTTTAAAATCGTATTACACCGCGAAAATATTACAACCCCCTTGTTTAAAGGAAATGTTCCTTTGTCAAACGTTAGGGTAAATGGGGTGTGTGAAACCGTCAATGTTCAATCGATTACTGGCACTTGATAACTTTATGTCACACTAGACATTGCGCGCGATTTCGTCTGGGTGTAAAACACGACGGTTGTGTTAGACAGAATATACAATTCTTATCTTTCTTGTAAGATTGGAGTAAGTTTTTGTTACGAGCTTGCTGTCCTCCTGGTGCCAAGCGGTCATTGCAGTCCTTGGACATCTGTCATCAAATCCATATAAAACAGGTTGAAACTGAAGCGCATCACAGATGAATTGCCACTCCTGAGGTCTTGATGGTTCTGATTCCGCATGGTCGCCTCATACGTAAGTCATATGTAGTCAACCGGCATCCAGACTCGTGACCCGAAACGCAGAACTGTTTCACGCTAGAAATAGATATAGCGACGGTACCTGCTAGTGGTCCGCGGGGACCACTGGGGTTACCACGCTTCAAATATATTTATCATTCTGTATGCTATAAGTATACATTTAAACAGGTCTATATTCAATCATAACTGTTTTTAAATTTTATGTGTCACCTATTAAATTTTTACCGACTTTAAAATAGGAGTGTCTCAGGTGGCTGCATTATTATACAAATTTCGCGGTTTTAAAGGATATACTCCAAAACAATCAATTAGTTGCATTTTTTTAATGTTATTCTTTTAAAACCCTTTTTCCCTAATATCAATTACGCACTATACTACTAAAATAACTTTCAAAATGATTTTATCACATATAGACATTCAGTAGGTATATATGATCATAAATATCATTAGAGATTTATACTACATATCACATATTACAAAAGCAAAAGCGTATATAAAATTTGCAACGTTACACCTATACTACAAGAACCAAACTACAAAGTCACTAACTCATTTAATGAAAACACAGACAATATATAGCATTAGACAGATTGACGCTACACATTCGCACATGTTTGAAATGTACGATCCGTGTCGTTATAGGCGTCCGCGCGTCGCGTCGGCAGGTATCGGCGGCGCCACGTGGGCTTCGCCAGATTAATGGATCATTGCCCCCCTCCACATACGAAACTACTGTTCGGATATACCGCCTTGCGATATGTTTGGTGTTGGCAAGTCAAGCTAGATGTCATTTTTTGAGGAGCGCGTTAATTATTGCATTTTAATACATTTTGGATCCTGGATGAATTGTGTTCAATTAGTTCGTTCTTTTTTTTTTTACAATATTAGGCTTAATCTGTTACACGGTGTAAATTATTCTTGATATTTCAAGTACGTATATTAAGCAATATTAAACTCTCACTAACATAAGTTTTATGATTCAAATTTTATTGTAATGTCTTTGAGATTTTCATTGACATTTTATTAGAAAATTCATAAAATAAGTGACACGAGACGGTTTTTAGACATTTTGATTTATGAATACCTATCAACGGAGTTGTATGGACAGGTTTGATTGTTTTCTAATAAATTGTAATACTCAACACCTAAAGTTATTATTTTATTCATCTTAGAAGCGGAATTAAAAGATATATTATCATAGGAGAAATATTCCACAATGCAAACGGGATTGGACATATTCAATCTCATTACCTTAATCCCATAAAGCCCGGACCAGACATGCCCTATTTTTAATTTACACCACTGATGAACAGTACTAAACTGACCCAGTAAGTACTTAACCGATCATAACGACCCGACCTTCAATCTCAACAAGTAGCGAACTTACATTTATGCTCGATAAAACACTTCGGAACGCTCTCGTAAATCACGAAGACATCGAAAGTTAGCCGCCGAGCACTTAAAGTTTAACGGACAATAATAACAGCGATGAAAAAAGGAGATACGGCCTCGGGGATAAAAAGTAATGTGGGATTCGAAGGGCTAAGTTGGTGAGTGGGTTTGAGGGATGTAATGAGCGACAATCGATAAATTTGAATGTTCTCCGGCGCCGGGAACCGACTTGCAACTTTTTTCGCAGCGGGGGAAGCGCGCGCCACCGCGACGCCAGTACACGCTTGTGAACCAGTGGTATTGGAAAGCTATGTAAGGTTTATAGCGGCGTGATTTCTATTGCCTATTTTGTCAGCATTGGATTTGTGAATGAATGGAAGTACCGGCTTGTATACCAGTGGCGTTTAGGAGCTATATAACGGTTTTACCGCTCCAATTAGTTTTGTTTATATGGTTAAATAATAAACAAATGAATAGAACGCGTTTTGCTACGTAATTTTCTTGCTTCATAATGAATTATTTGGTACACTGTAGTTAGTACTACGAAAGTCGAGTCAAAATTTAATATTTAATTAGACTTCGGTTTCTATGACACGGTGAATTAAATGTAAATGTAATAATATAATAAGTCCAAAAACAATTGTTAAATTATTATGTATAAAAAAACATTATATGAAAAAGAATCCCTTTTATATATTTTATTTCGGAAATACCACTGGACGCAAGCCTAAAATAGGGCTGTGGCAGTAGCAGTATCAATTACATGACATCTATTAAAGTATTATCAAATCTCAACAGAAACGTAGCTGCACTTCTTTTTATATCCACTTCAGGGTGCTGCTGGATAGTAGCCTCTCCTCATGTGCGGGGAGAGCATGGAGTACGTTCCACCACGTTGTTCCAGTGCCGAATGGAGGTATATAAATTATAATACTGCTAAACTGTGAGCTGAATTTTTTTCTACAAAGGTTAGCCATTTTGAAAGACAAAACTTTTACAATACGTAAAACCTAAAAATTAACTATTAAATTGACTCGTATTACGATAGATATTATAATATTAACATTGATGTTAAAAGAAATAGTATTATGACTTCTCCGAACGATCGCCAGCCCTAGCTTTAAGGTAAGGCAGTCAGTAGGCGAAGGCGGAAGTGATAATCTTAAAAGTTAGATTGACATAGTTTTGTCGTATAAAACCAGAACGTAGTTACAATGTCAAATCTTACTCTAGTTCCTTAGTTATAATTTACAGACCAATAGTATTATATCACTGAAAGACCTTCAGAAATTGCTAAAGTTTAAGTTCTTATTATGACATCAGACTCCATTTCAACATGATCACGTTAGAATTACATAGGTACAGGACAAGTTTTTGGCGCAGCATTACTCGTAAAGAAATTTTGAACTAAAATAGCTTCTCAATTATTAACCCTACCAATGATGATGATCTTTTTCAGATTGAGGTTATAGTCTATAGTCATAGAAGTAATTAATTTTTAGTACGCAAATGAATTTGAGTAATTAGTGTCATTAATCGTGCAAACCTCTGATTTTAATCCCGACTTCTTCAATGTAGGAGGCCCAATTTCGTACTATTAGGTCAGCTATAACCGCTTCTTATAAGACCTCTTCAACAACCTTTACTGTTCCCCTCCTGGGCACGGGTCTCCGCATAGTGAGAAGGGTTAGGCCATAATCCAACGGGCCGGCTAAGTACGAGTTGGTACACTTTACATATCTTTGAAAACTCTTATTTAAAGAACTCAGATGTGCAGGTTTCTTTACGATTCCTTCACCGTTATAGTAAGTGATAATTAATTTCTAATACGCAAATAGCTTCGAAAAATCAGGGGTGCTGTGCTTGGAGTTTGTTTTGTTGTCAAGTTTTAACCACTACGCTATCACTGTGACCACTACAAGTGAAGGACATAACAAATATGCTCTAGTTATAGCTTATTTCTAAACATTCGGAATGTAGACTTTTACTAAAACTTTTCTAGCTCTGATACAGAACAAATAGATATACATATATTTTGTGGTAACTTTATGACAGCTAGTAAATCGTAGAAAACTAAAGTGGGACATAAAGAAACTCTTCATGTCTAGAGTCCCGTCATAACATACCGATTACTCTTACGCAATTTCATAATGAAATTTAGTTAGAACAATATGAGTTACGGATCTAATTGTTGATTGAGATTATCATAGTTTTGACATTATCAGAATTTGAGTCAGGTTTTCCTAACTGATTTCTTAAGATCTCTATTAGGACTTACTTTAGAAATCAAAAAATAGCAAAAGACCGACGTCTTAAGTACCGACGTAGCATTTCCGATGCCACTGGTATACGAACATGCAGTCCACCTGATGGTAAGTGGGTACTGCCGACCAATGCCAGATGTAATCAACTACAGGTAAGATTAGAATCCTGCCTGAGGTCGACCACAGACATTTCAGTCGCACAGCGTCGAAGGTCCCACCAACAACGCTTTCCGATTACTAAACTGTACTTGTAGCTTCGATTAAAATGTAAAGCCCTTTGTCCGTCCGTTCCGGCTCGGTGGTTCTGTGAAATCTCCGCCTTTCTCTCGCTACGTGTCGCCAGAGATTAGCGACGCTGCTTTGAAAATCCATTAGCACTTAACCGTCGAATGTTCGGACAAACTTAGATACATGAGATTAATAACGTTTATGAAATTGATGTTGCAAACGAGCTTGCGTACACTTGACGATGTGTGACATACATGAACAATCTTTGTAAGAACTAAGTTAGATGCTTTCTCTTTGCTGTTCTAAGCATACGGTAGCAGCGTTTGTCACCGCTGTTGAGGCAGAAATAGAGAATGTAATAACTCTTAATAATCTAGTTCAGTGTGTTTCAGCGTAATTCATAACACGCAACCCTTTAGTAAGCGAAAATATTTCATGATGAACTACCCTCCACTATTTCTAACTCGTATTTAAAACTAAGGTGTTAAATGTCCTGTAATTAAAATTTTATTATTGAAAATTTTTTTTGGAATTCATGATATTTTTTTAATTTCCTGAGGGTCACGACTTAAAAACACCTTTTCAGCTTATCCAGCTACTGTTGCAACTTATAGCTGTTAGTGATCAAAACCACATACTTTTCGTACAGTCTGGAATGCCCTTAGTATTCCTCTGGTTAAGCATTTTTTGTGATCCCAAACCAATCAGTCAAGGTATTATCTAATTTTGTTTTTATTGTTAGTAGAACGCTGCTTTTTAACAAGATAGGGGGAACCATTTCGTTTTATCTTTTTTTAAGCCTACACTAAAAATAGATAAGATAAAATACAAGCTTAAAACCTTATTTCTTTATGTATATGAAGAAACTTTGTAAAAACACATATATATGGTGAATATAAATTTTCTTAAGTACCTTATTAATTTCAGCCATATTATATCAGTCTTAAGCGCCACCTATCCTATTTTTAATATACAATTGAATTAGCAAGGTAAGTGGCTACAGTCACCATCTGTAACTAACTTCAGATAAGATTAGAATGCTATCTGAGATCGGCCATAGATGCGTTGCTACACCTGAGGACTACGCTGGAACGCGTTGGATTAGTATATTTCATATATATATAATACGCAGCAGTATTTAACACTGCTGTTATTACGCAGAAAAAGGGGTGATGGTGATACCTTGGAGTGGAACCACAAGGAGTTCTACCGACTAAATTCAAAGGTATGACATAGTAGAAACATGCGAAGTTCTAAGTTAAACCTCAAGCTTAACAAAATTTGTAGCTGACTTCAGATAGAACTCCAACTTATAGTTGATTTCAAATATCCATGGGGGTAGCAGTTTACGTATTCAAAAAAACTTAACAGACATTGTATTGTAGATGTAATGATCACATAATAGCGAGTTACAAGTTGTCACACACGCCCATAGTATCAATAATATTGTATCGTAACTTTATATCGCTAACTTCTCAGCTAGGATAAAAGCTTTTTCTGTCCCAACTAGGTATTTATAGAATATAACTACAGAAATGGCATTAGTCAGTAAGTAAGCCTTGATATGGCGACGCGAGTTAGCAACTGATTTAGTTTTTATATTTTTAAGTAATTTATTAACGTATGTGTATACATAAGTAAATATAAGAGAGTCTTTACATATTTACCTACTTCTGTTTATTTTATTAATAATTAATATCTTATAAAAAGTACGTAATATGATGAGCTGACATGAGAGAACCATCTTAGTCCTTCTGGAGTGTAATTAAGTTCAGGTAGAAACCTCTGTTCTGTACTTATGGTGTTGGTTACAGATATCAATGGGCGGCAGCGACCACTTAGCGTTAAATGAACTGTGTGGTCGTTTGCTACTTCAATCTTGTTATACACGGTTTAAAGGTGGGAGAACCTTTTGTAGTACGACCCAGGAGGCACCATTGCTGCACCTTTTTGTTTAATAACAACAGAGTTAAGCGATGTTGTGTTCAGATTTGAGGGTTATGGGCGATTTTACTTGTCCGAGGTGTTATAGTAGGTAGGATTCTAATATTATCAAGTTCGATAACAGATGTAAGTGAGCCAATGGCCACTTACAATTAGGCGGACAGCATATTAATTTGCTATTTTCATAGTATAAAAAAATTATACGTATAAAAATGAAAGTCAAATACCTAATAAATTTATCATAACAATTAAATTGCAACTACAAATGTATTATACCTGTAAGAAAGGACTAAATGATGTTAATTCCACTATCCTTCAAGATAAAATTATACTATTAATATACTTTTGAATCCAATAGTTATCTAAAATTTCAGTTTAAATATACTATAATTTCATATTAAGTATGAATCCACATAGCAAATGAAATCCACGACTCGGTTAGACAATCGAATTCATTTCAGATAAGACGGTTACATCAGCGTAGGTGAAACAAGGATAAACTTCTATACATCTAGAATAGTCGGAACAAACTTAGCACTCACAATAAATTAGAAGTTCCCTTAGGAGAATGGATTAAAAGTAGTTCGTGAAGTGCGGCCCTGGGAGCGAAGAAACTTTCAATTTTTATGACAAATTCAATTAGGAAAAGATTTATTCGTCTCTGTCGCACTTTAATCTATCTCTCATGGAGGAAAGGGACCGGCGATGGTCTCCAGCTAAGCCTTTGATGGGGAAGTTTCGGCCGTAATTTACGAATGCATTTGTCCACCAACTAAAGTCACATTAACTCCGGGTACAATCGCATAATTCATAATGGATTAGTAAATTATGCTACTAGTTCTGCTCTAATATTCTGTAATGGGAAACTGTAATTTAAAATCATTTTAGTAACTTTACAAATTACAAACTTCGCTTTTACAGTTCTCAAATCCATCGGTTATATAAGTATTAGGTACATATCTTTGATGTTACTTATACGTAATTATGAGTTATTATAAGAAAGAGATTTTCGGTGTTCTTGTTTTGCTGCAAGTTAAACGAGACATACACTTATCTTTTATTACACGGTAACTTAATGAAATGGGTCGTTAGCTCAGTTTATTTGTAAGCATACATAGTTACCAACTTGTCTAACATTTCAGTCTGTCAGGCGTGTCCGATACTGGCTCACCAAATCTCATTATCGATAGGGATCTCGCGACATCGGTGGACAATAAAACGGTACCATCATATCTAAAACTTTACCCCATAATGAAGCGTATGGGGCGAATGGTTTACGACAGACGCCGTTGGATCTTTATTGGTAGCGTACCAATTTAGATAAAAGGAAAGAGCTTTTGCTCTGAAACATCAGAGATAGCAGACTTAACTATCGCCAAGTTAGCGGTAGTTAATCCGGTCGGCTCGCAAATAAATCAACAGTGGAAAGCGATAAATTTGGCCGGCTCACGGTAATAGGTGAAAACTATTAGGTCTGAAGGTAATTTAGGTGCTGCGCCGAAAAAATATGAAGGTCGAGTGGAGGTGCGAATCGAGTTAGTTAGCAGTGTAATTCGGAGGAAAACTTGTGCATTGGCAGGGTAACTTGATGTACGAGTGTGTTTCCGCCTATATTTGGGTATAAATGGCGAGTATACATATTCGTTAGAACTAATTTATCGGCTGGTTGGGTATCGGTAAACAGTAAACTAGCGGTGGAGTCAAATTATCTAAGAGCTGGCTGGTGTTTAAGGATTTGGAAGTCGGCAATTGTAATTGTTAAATACGTTATAGATAAGTATTAGAAATGTTCACGGTTTACGGTAGTAGGTACTTAGTAGTAGGTACTACATTACCAAATTCGTTTCCATATTATTTATTTATCACTACAAAATAAAATAGTATTTTGACTAATTGATAAATAAACAAAAATACCAATAAATTATCTATAAATAATTCGAATCAGAAGAATTTTTAGGATACAATTTTTGTTTTTATTACTTTTAAATAGTGAAGAAAATAAAATAAATCCCTGTGTGGATTCAATAGCCCGAAATTGAAATACGGGGAAATCATGAAAATTAAATTGACAAAGGCGAAGCGAGGGAGAGGGGCGAGAAACTATGTTGAGGAAAAATTTTACTTCCGAATAAAATTTATCGCTTCCGACGCAGAACAATATTTTACAGCATCTATAGATATTAGATATAGCAATTGTTCTGATATAATTATTGCTCACCAGGCCAGAAATCTAATTATTCTTACTAAGAACATATATTATTCTTACTAAGAACACATATAATAGCGGAGAATATTTGCAATGACTTTAGTTACAACAGAATCCCTCATGATCTCCTCCTATGTCATCTTTATATATAAAAATTCACCCGCAACAATAAAAAGTAGACTGACTTGAGTTTTTTACAAATGTTATTTCTAAATGAAAGTGTTTTTATTTATTTTTACAGACTTTGAACTTATTTTGGAGCATGGACACCTATTTTTATTCTCTTCTGGGTCAAAATCTTCAATCTCAATGAAAGTTCTGGATCCGCCGCTGATGGTATTAGGTGGTAGTACTAGCTGTAAAACGTAAAACTTTTATATAGACGAGTCCAATTGTTCCGTTGTTATAGAAATTCTAAACATTGTTAAAACTACCTACATATAAATATACATACCCATTGCTTTTAAACAGTACGAAACAATACTCATTCAAGTTATTCACTCGGCGGTTCCCGGTAGCGGTAGTCTAGTATTAAGTAACCATAACGAGGATGTTGAACGAAACTTCTAGAAATTTTCCTTAGTAAGAACGGCGGATCGATTAAAATGGATTTTTTTGTTATGCCTCCAATTAATGCGGCTAATTGATTTATAAAGGTTAATTGGTTTTTAGCCTTCCACATAGTATATTTATACTATATTATGTAAAAGTAAAATTCTGAAAATACGTATTTTAATATAAGAGGTTACATATCTATCCTACAAAGAAACTTTACTCAAATAATAATTACGAAACCGACATCCCTAAACATTGTGTCATATTTGAACCAAAACTGTACATTTCCCAAAACGAAATTCCGTACCGTAAGCAACGTAATCCTGTGAAATCTTAAAGTGGACTTAGCCAAATCGACGTCTCCTTTCTCAGCTTGTTATCTCATATCCTAAAAGTTTAAAACGCAGGAGCCATCGAAACGCGAACTTATTAACTCGATGTGATCGCCCCGTAGAAACGCTCACGTTAAAATGTTACAGGAAGCAAAACTTTCACAAACTGCAAAAAGCTGAGTAAAGTTTAAAAAGAACGCTAAATGCGAACCGTACTTAGCGAGTTAAGGCGCGATCACACCGGCTTGTCGCTCTCGTAAATTAAAATACCGCTTTTAATGACGTAAATTTTCTATAATAATAAATTATGGATACTGTTGGAAATCTATTCAATAAATATTTAACACTGATGGGCAACAGTTTAAACCGTTGGGTCTAGAATCATGAATTTTTCAGCTGAGATTCGTACTGTTAGTAAGAAGCATAACAGGATTTTTGAACATTCATTTTTCAAGGGAATTTAATAGAAGATAAATGTTTTTTAATTAAATAATAGTCCTTATTTTTACATGTTTGAATGTACAGGTTTCTTGAGATTTGGTGTATTTAGCTTATGTTCCTACATTAGATAAATAAAATAATATGTAAAATTACACCTAAGTTACTTAAAACACGAGCGACAGACAGTGACCGCCAGCGATTATCGCGGACTGCCACCGACTGTCGCCAACAGCTAGCGACCGTCGGCGACACAAAATGAAACTTGTTTATTGCGCATCTAAGTTTCAAATGTTTTAACAGAAGCTAACAGAAATAAGAATTTATAATGAAATAGGTTTTATATATTTGCAATCCATGCGAATATAATTTCACGAATCATTTCTCGTTTTTATATGTATCGTTTATTTTAATACGCGATTCAAATAATAAACGAATGGTGGTATATTTTTTTACGTAAGAAAAATAAATCCTGGTCACGCGCTGAACTCTGCTTTAAGTCTAACTCGTTACTGAATTTCAATCTATCGAATAAACCGAAATCGATAGATTTAATCGATTTTATAGTAAAGTCATATTTTTAATGTGTAATGAGGAGACAGAATATTAACATTAAGCAAAATACACCTGACAGATTATATTATTAGTCGGTTGGTGAAATGACAATTAATTGAATTCAAAATTGACTTGCAAAAGTTAATGAATGATTACTATTATGAATTTAAGTGTTTAAGGTATTTAAATAAGAATGTAAATATCCAACACTAGTACTTTTATGCTATCCTAATAAAAGGCACCAAAGTAGTTACTAAATGTGAACACCACAATCTATACATATAATAAATAAAGCTAACAACCCTTGTTATTTGTTAAAATGCCCTTTTATCACTTGACATTTTAGCACCTTGTGACAGTTATAACCGATGCTGATACAATTTCAATTAAAATGTAGTAGTTATTTCATTCAAGTTAAAAACATGTTTATCACATTTGCTTTTTGGTAATTGGACCGCAAGACTTTTGTGGCTTAATTTTCTGAGGCTATTTACTTATATAACGTGCAAAATCGTGGGTAACAGCTAGCCTTATATTTCCCAACTTTTCGAACCGAAGCTGGTACAGACGCGCGATTTTAAAACTTTACACAATCGCCACAGTTTCATATATCTCCTTCTACCTGATCATAACAAGTTGGAACTTGGCAAAATATTACATCTCCTTTTATTGTACTCAACCAGGTACAAACGGGAACAATTTTACTCCCGCCCCTTATAAATTTTTGATATCTGTTCCTGATTTTATTCCTTTGTAATTCCACCGTATAAAAGTTGGAAGCTAGATTGCAAGTCAAACGACATGTCTACATTAACTTTGTCGATAAAACCTATCTAAGCAGAATCGGATGAAACTGATTTCGTGACTAGTCCATTTTGGATTTTCCTGCTTTGTGAAAGTCAACCATGCTTTCTGTACTTGTTATGGCTAAAAATCAGATACAGGTGCATTGCTGGTTTAAAAAATAAGAGATCTACTTACTAATTGAGCATAAAATCCGTAGTTTCGCACGAAGTTTCGGACATTTCTTGATGTATGATGTAGATGGCCCTTTCCGAAAGACTTGATAAAGAATAAACGATAGCTATCAATCATAGCTTAATAACATTAAAAAGTCTTATATGCAACATTATCTAAGATCCCACATAATGACGTCACTGTCGTCGAATTATTAATTAATTTCAATTCCTATTTTCCACATCTCATCCGAGGTGTTAAACTAAAATATACTTAAGAAATGAAACAGCCGCGTCAGTTATTCACAGACAGATCAACGATTGCCAGGTGAACTAGTATCTACGTTTAGAATATTTTTTTTATTTATATTATTGATCTTAAGCTACTTTGCTTATCATAAATGATACGGAATAAAAATATCTTTTTTTAGTTTCTCATTTGCATATAAGTAGGTAGGTACAAGAACTGCGTAAGATTTTTTTTGTTATGAATTGTAATGTAAGTTGATTAATCATAAATTTTTTGGACAACCGGATCAATTTTGCGACAAGAAAGGCTGTCGAACTAATTAAGATAAATCGATCTGGCGCTTAATTTAAAGAATGAAAAAGAACAACATCCTTCAAATTACGTTTAATATTTTGCTATCTAATTTTTTGTACATGCTTTTTTGGGCTTTAAAAACTATGATGAAGTGTTATAATCGTACTAACTATACGTATATGTACATAGTAAAGTAAATAACGATTATTTATTCATTATGTTTATATTGGCTACGCAGCGATCATCACGCTAATCTGATACGCATAAAGTTCCTGGTTCTTTGCCGAACATGTAAATGATGAATTTCTATTTCGGTTCTGTTTGATTCGTCTTTATGTAGGTTCATGTCATCCACAGCACAGGGAATCTGTGTATTTGAGAAATTATTTGAGTGTTATGCATTGCTGTGTTTTGTTTAAAGGGTGAAGTAAGATAGACACTTATTAAAGGCGTTCCAACTTAGTACTTAGGGGTAGCAACGCAACTGTGACCTCAGATAGTACTTTTATCTGGGCTTGATTACAGATGTTCATAGGCGACAGTAGCCACTTACCATTAGGTAGACTGCATGCTAGTTCGCAGCAGTAATAGCATAGTGGTTGAGGAAACCTGCACACTTGAGTTCTTTGAAAAAAAAACAATGGTTCTTAAGAAGTGTGTGAAATCTACCAATTCGCACTTTGCCAGCGCGGTGGACTATGGCCTAATCCCTCTCACTCTGAGAGAAGATCCGTGACCTGCAGTGGGACAGTAATGGGTTGATGATTGATGTAGTTCGCTACTTTTATACATTATAAACATGTATTTATTACTGTCCAAATCCACAATACTACTATCACAGTCTGACTATCACATATTATGAAATGCGTATGAAATATTATCTAAATAAAAAATCTTGAGTTTATGCCCATTAATCCTTCACTAACACACAAGATCAAATAAGTAATCAGTCATTGCTACTACCGCGTCCTTCAAGTAGTACCAAGGGCAACTTTGTTGAAGTTGATATTTGAACTTTTAAAAGTTATATGACGTTCTGTCTACAAGGTACGTTGGCAATAGCCGATAGTTAAAGATTACGGCGGTAACAGACTATTTGCATGCATTACGATCACCAGCCTGATAGACGATTCCTGTATAGGGAGTATAATAGAAGTTGTTTTTGGATATGGCATTACGGGAATATGGGAATTTCTCACATTGGTGTTTAAATCACCGGTTGCGGCCTCTGTAGGGTAGATATTCCTAAGTGGTCAATGACTTTTTAACTTAAATAAAATTACTTTTAATAATACTACTTTTATGTAAATTGTAAATCGCTGTTTAAAAATAAATTGCAAATACTTAATGAAAATGATGTTGTATGTCGTAAACAATTTTTTTCAAGGATCTCTGAAAAGTAATCTATATTTACCCCCAAAGAACCGGGGTTTTTGATTTTTTTGCTGGCATTGAGCATTCAGATGATGACAATTCTATGTGCTTTACATTATCATCAACCCATTACCGCCCAGTCCGCTGATTGGTACATAAGTTCTCTCAGAATAAGACAAGTTAAAGGTATAATTCATCAAATCTTAGTGTTAGTGTTAATTGTGCATTATCTACATTATGATAAAACTTAAGTTCACTCATGTCAGCAAGTTTTCAAATTTAAACAACACCGCTTGCTGCGGTTATTTCGTAAAAAAGCCCATTTTGATCCAATTGTTACAGCTTATGGTTCTAAACTTACGGTTTATTCTAAGATACCGCATCCACTCGCAAGTCCTCTGCATACTAATGGGACTGCATGTTAATAGCACACTGCATGTTGCATGAGCGCATTCGTGGCCGTCTTCATGCTAATTGTGCAAATTATCCGTATTCGTCGGGCATTTTCAAAAGCGTTTTCCGGTTTGTACAACATGAATTATTGAACGATAGCTGGGCAGCGATATGTGTCTCTAACAGTAGATTAGTGGCTCAAAGGCTTTATGTGACACAGTAATTATGTACGAGCCTGAAAGATATTTTTGTGAATGATTAAAATATTTCAAATTATAGTTACTACTACTATAGCGCAATGTAAGCCTGTAGTGTGTTTGGCTACAACCAGTGAAAGCAACTAGGACGGCTATACCTTTTTTTTGAAGCCACATGAAATTTAATCATTAAAGAGTCATCAGTTATTATCTACACAAGCGGTAAGTCTATGCTGCTACTGGACAGAAAAGAACAAAACGAAAACCTTTATACATATTTATTTATAATATTGGAGTAGCAAATTACCACAACCTAGCTGATGGTAAGTGTTCACTGGCGTCCGTGGACATTTGAGACCAACTCCACTTAACACACGTTCTACCTGAATTTGATCATAAATGACACTCATAAAGACTAAGATGGTCACCTCATAAGTTTATCAGACGGTATCACACCTATCCATCGAAACGCAAGAATTGCTTCACGATAGAAATAAGAGTGGTGATTGTACTTCCCCGAACGTATCGTGCTGGCTCTACCACCCTTGAAATATGTAACCTAATGTCAAATTCGCTTTTTGCCTTCTCCTTCTACTTATAATTGTTCGTTTCACTCTAACGTCATGAACCGATAGGTATATAGCACTACAAAGTTGGAATGCATTTTAGCGTTTTTTCTGCGTATTGGCATACCTAGACACTGGCAAGTCAAGGCCGTTCGTCCGAATCTTTATTTGGCTACGTCGGTTACTGTTCCTATGGTTCTTCAGACGATGCAATCAATATATATGACTTCCTTTTATTAAATAATATCACGCCTTTATATTACTTTCTTGACTCCTCGGGTTTTGTTACACTTTACTTTGGATGACCCTCCTTATTGTGTTGGCACATATAACAAATTGTATTATCTAAATAATTATTAATTATTTATCTAGTTGAAAATTTGAAACTTGTCATCTACTTAATGCATGCTGTGTTCGCCTTAAAAGGTATACACGTACTTGTTCTGTATTGGCTTAAGATACATATTGTGATGTAACTGTATGTGATGTAACCATTAGCAAACTTAATAAATAAATAAAAAAACGTTTAAAAAATAAATAATTGCTACACAACGTTTGATTTTTAGTTGATGTTACTGATACTTTTAATCGGAGGTAATGTCTCTTATATGTTACATTATTTAAATGATTCCCTAGACGCAACGTTATGTTTTACAATGTAAAGGAACACCGATAGAAATGTTTAAATCTTCATTTTTCAATTGCTATGTCTTTACTCATTACATCAAGCATGAGTCGTTAATCACTGCATCTGCGATTTGCTTCATGTAATTGTAACGGAAGCAGTAAAAGAAGCAGGTAGCGTATCTGATGTTAAATAGTAACTGCCGTCTATGTCAGGTGAACTACGCACTCGTTTGCCACTCAAATTTCATAAAAAGGTTGTTACGTACAGAAAAGGTAAATTTAATTGAACACCACTTACGAGCGCAATCTAGGAAACATCGCTGACCAGATTTCTAATTGTCCAATTATGTTTTGTAGCTCCGAATCCATATAACAAAAAAATATAATTCGTGACTATCTATTTTCTAGAACGATTTTTATACAAAAAGTAAGTGCGTCGCTATTCAGTGTTCAATTACCACCTTGCATTCAAAGACCCGACTGAGGTTACCTAACTATTACCTGTTCAAGTATGGGCATTAGTAAAAGATAAAACGTTACAAAACTTCGTCTTTTAGATATAGTAGATTCATATGGCATTTGCATCTTGATACTACGATATTTATTTATGCAAAATAGGAAATCCCGTAACATAGTTTTCCTTCGCTTGCTAAATATAATAATGATCGCAGTCAACACTGGAAGGTTGGTAAATAATAAGTTGGTAGATAAACGATAAGAAGCACCTTTTATATAAACAGGCAACATTGTAAATCTTATGAAATCGTGCAAAATGTTGCACTAGTCTAAACTTTATTATCATTAACGCATTCATGTGTGACTACTGGGCGTAGTTTTCTAAGCAGAATTAGCAACAAGTTTAGGCACATAGTCGACTATACCGAAAAATGCGCATTGGTGGTCATCACACGCCTTTGAAATATTTAAAAAACACGAGAAAACCTACAAACCTGTGTGTTCCTAAAAATTCTTAGAGGTGTGTATGTGATATTTACTAATATGAACTTGGTCAGCTCGGTGCATAATCCACCACTTAAACCCTTCTCACTGAGAAATGACGATCAATGACGATCTGATTTTATAGCTTCCCTATTAGAATACATACGTTGTATAACAATTTTACAAGTATTTTTAAATATATCGACATGATTTTATAGATTCCATACATATACTGCCGACGTAAGCCATTGTAGTCGCCTGCGCAATCTATTATGTTATAGCAATGTCACCTCAGCAACCTTGGCTCAATCTTAAGGTTGTTGACCAACTCGGTGGAAATGTTTAAGTCAGAACTAATAAAACTATAGTCGAATGCATTTCGATTCGATCTTTGTTCGTGCATTTACTTAAACAGCTTGATATTGTTCAAAGTATTTTGAACCTTATAGAACAGTAGTATTAACAAGAATTTGTGTTGATGTATACTATATTTTGTATTTATATAAAAAAACAGTGGTATTTGCGGTTAATTTGTTACGTTTAAATTATACAGAAATTTTAATAGTACCTATTATTACATTACTTAACTATGAATACTGAAAATGAATACTATATAATATCTTTACATATTCTTGTTGTACAATGCTGATTTGGAGGTACTAGAACCTGTTGTAGTTCGTCTGCCTAATAACAGGAGTGTTAGGCGCTGTTGTATTCTGGTTTGAAGGGTGTGGTAAGGGCTCAGTGGTTGCAACGCATTTGTGGTCGACCTCACGTAGTACTCTAATCTTATCTAGAGGTTGATTATATATGTCTATGGGCCGCAGTAGTCGCTTACCATTAGGTGGACTGCATGCTCATTTGCACGCTGCAACGTCTGCATTACGAACAAAATATGCAGTCACTGTTGTCCTTGGACATTAGTATGGAACTCCGTATAAATCAGAAGTTTCATGTGAAGTTTACAAACGATATTTCGAAGGATTAAGTTTAACGCCTAAAAATGTTATGCATTTATCTGCTTTTCCGTAAATATAGATAAAAACGTATAACATTTCATAAAACACCTTTTAATGGCTTACAAAAACAATTTATTGCTTAATTTTATAGCTTTCGGTCGTTACATTATTGCTATATTCAGGGATATGTAGCAAACAAATTTTTCAACAAACAATGATTCGGATATATACTCTTAAGATCCGGTTTCATGTATCCCGTATCATATGATCCGATCCGATCGAGGAACTGTTACTTTTTAATACCTACTGCCTAACTACTACATACTGCCTAAAATAAAAATCCTCCACAGGAATAATTCCTAAAACAAGCAAAAAAATATAAGATTACACAACAGGGATTCCATCTGAAGCCGATCTGACAGATGTATTGCCTCTCTTGAGAACTAAGACGGTCGCCTCATATGTAAGTCAAGCAGCATCTACACTCTGCCGCGCATGAACTGCGTCTCGCTAGAAATAGGTGTGACGGTGGTACCTCTTCGTTAGAACAGTACTGGTTCCACCACCTTACCTTACGATGTTAATACACAAATTTAACACAATAAAAAAACTATTCATATTCGACAAAAGTAATGCACGATTATGTCGAGTTAAATTACAATTGTTACATGCAACTGCTACTGAAAACTTTAAATTTGCTATTTCTTTATAGTCTAAGTACAAGAATTCGAAAGCGTTCTTAAAATTTAACACCAAAACTCAGAGCCGTTATTCTTATCCGATAACCGGATTCAAGTGTAGAACATTTGCGGCCGACCTAAATCAAAATGAGTATAATGTGTCATAAACGCGTTGAAGTGATAAACAGGCGTTAACCGGCGTCCCGGTTAGATCACGGCGGGAAGAAATCCTCGGGACGTCGAAGGATCGGTTTTATAGCTCCGCCTGCATAATGTAACTTAATGTTCGCGGATTTCGTACGTGGATCTGATTTTTGATTTATGGATGCAATTGAAATTTTGAAAG
Source organism: Spathilepia clonius (assembly GCA_018250295.1). Taxonomy (NCBI): domain Eukaryota; kingdom Metazoa; phylum Arthropoda; class Insecta; order Lepidoptera; family Hesperiidae; genus Spathilepia; species Spathilepia clonius. Next base: position 22,154 of record DWRA01000221.1, read on the forward strand.
GGTGATATGACGATTCGGTATAATCAGCTTTGTCTCAAGCTTAACTAGAAAGTACGCGCAGTCAGTAATGGAACGTTACACGCAGTGTAACCCGTAGGAACAGCTAGAGAGTCAGAAGTCAGAGTATCTGCATAAAGATAAGAATCAATGACAAAATATTTTGTTTATTCTGCTGTTATTTATTAAGCAGATGTGTGGCGACGGTGCCTCCGAATTCAAATAACAAAGGACTCTACCACTTTCAAGAATATTATAAAAGCTAGTATCATAAAGAAGCCAGATGGTAACTCCTGGGTACAGAGGGCACCTAGGGCTACCGTATGGCGCTAACTGAAAGGTAACTAGAAGTACCTACTATCAAGCCTTGCTTAGGGCGTTCATATTCTCTACTACGATATTGCTTACAAGGTACATGTATGTAGTAGAATTAGCGAAAGGCCATACAATATCACGATGCTGTTTTATTTGCTTTGCGTTCATTTACTGCACGTGCAGTAGATATGGAACCAAGTTACTTTTAAAGTATTTATGGAATGCTATAATACTAGATTTAAACCGCACAAAAATATCTTGCTCCGATCGTTTATTACTCCTTTAATTTTATAAATGTTCATAGGCGCCAGTGACCGTCCGTATGTATGCAAGGTATATGCTTGTCTATCATTTTGTCCATCACTGCTGATTGACAGACTCACAAAGACCCACGTGACACGACACCCCCATTACATATCACCACCACGTCACGATCAGTAGCTATTCTACGCCAATAGATATTACTGTAGTCCAAGTATGAACATTTCATCCGGCTAGCATCGCAGGTGGTCCTCTTACAACTAAACACTTAATTTAGCTAAATACTCACTCCCAAGGTAAAGATAAATTCCAAGTATCCATACAAAAGGAGTAGTCACTCAATATAAGGGCAATAATACAGTGGTCACATGATGATAACGTTATCAGCAACCGATGATTTAACCGCGACCTCTATAATCTATGCATGTAAATACGAACGTAATATACATTATGTAAATAAATACGAGCACATAGCTATTCAAATTCAAAGTCACAACGACAATTATTATGAAATATACTGTATATTTCATGGATAGATTTTTGTAACTATTCCTGTAATCTCGGGACCATTATCCCTTGTAAGTAAAAAGCGACTGACGGACGGCTTCTGAAGTTGCAGGCATCAAGAGTGGGAACTCGAACCACCCAGCCAGCGATCTTGACTAGAACGACGTTATGTATGTGTATAGATTGCGTACATCGGTGAAGAGAAGGTAATCATCATTTTCATCGGTAAGATGAAGAACGCAGCAAGATCTCCCTGAGAAAACCTCGAACCGCCTTCAGAAGACTAAGTTGCGGTCTGTTTGATTCCTTATTTCTCTACATAGGGTTGTCGGTCACCTGGAGGAGAGATTTAGTGGGTAAAATCACATAACCCGGTGCGGTGGATATATTTTTAGCTTTATTTTACCTTCTTTACTATATTTATCAAAATGGAGTTAACGATTAAGATCACTGATGTTATTTGTAGCTAAAGTGAATAATTCGTGCAATTACTACAAATTCGAACCTAATGTGTTGAAACATCGTGATCCAACTTAAGACAATTCATATTTAAACTCCGCCCGAACTGTAATCAAATTTTGAACCTCGTGCAAGGTCATTTTGGCGACGAGGTTTCAAAAAAATGTTATACTACTACTACGTATATATCGTATATGTGAAGTTATGGTCTGCCTATTATGTTTGTTCTATACGTGTGCCATTTAAGTATCTCACTCCCTTCAAGTTAAGTTGTCTAACCTTAAATACTCTAATTTATAGTAACAAGGTACCGCCTTCCTGAATTCTACCTTAAAAACTTTACCATCCCTAAAAAGTTACTCTACAATCAATTCAGCTCTTGCCAAGGAGAAACAGACAAATTCAGCTATTTCCATGATTAGATAGACAATCATTAAAAAACCTGTTATAATTTGTAAATACTACGTATAATACAATCACTGGAAACTTTAATCTTCCTCATTCCAAACATTGCCCGTAATTTTGCATTTATTAGATAATTTTAGCATAAATCTCAACTCAATACCGGTTTTAAAGGCCCTTTGTAATAGTTAAGTAGACAACCTTCGAAGGTTTTGTCCGCCTCAAAATGTTTTCCGCTTATGCCATAATCTGAAAAAGTTTGAAGGTGATTCCGCATATATCAATTAATTTTATTTCGGTCGAGTTCTCAGGTAAATTTCCAAGTGACATCTGCAATTACGTACAATGATCGTATCGTTGAGAAATTTAATAAGATAGGATGGTAATTTTAACGTTGGATATCTAGGTTTAATACAAATTTAAGTTAATCTTAGTTTCGATACCTACTTGCAAAGAACGATATTTATCTAACTGTCGCTTTTATGGAGCATTGTATAATTTTTGAGCTCTAAAATATTTTTATTTTTTGAGTCCCTAATTAAACTTTACTATTTTAAATAGATATCTGTCTTTGTTCCTACAATGTATTGGAAAATTAAATATAAATTTAGTATCTACTGATATGAAAAATAAGACATTTAAAAAAAAAATATTGGGTTTTTGATCTGTATGAGCTTTAAAAATTGAATAACGAGAATTGTATGAAGCAAATAAATATAAACAGGCTTTTATAAAAATTATTATTATTTCGAAATGACTAAGTTAATATTTCAATTTCAAATGTGTAATAAGACATTAAAATAGTACATTTATGGCACCAAATATAAAGTTCTTCTTGAATTTACTTAGGCAGAAGATTTTAACATGTACATATATTACCAGTAATCACAAGCTAAGTAACTGATTATACCTTCATCGCGACTGATTAGAGATTTCCTATAAAATCATAATCGGATTTCAAGCATCGTCTGTGTACCTATTACTCCAACGGTTCCCGGAAAATGGATATAATTTTTACCAACGGGAATTTTCCACTTTTTTTTTCTCCACTGCACAACGTTGAAGCAAATTGAATTTTTTGGTATGCTTCAGTGGACTAATTCGACTAATGCATTTAGTGCGATGCATGCCCTGCTCGGAGAGATAAGCCGATTCACATTTTCTGCCAACAAAACTCCGTAATCTTAATTTGCGAGTACTTTCGCGTACCTATTTGCATATTTTCGACCGCTACAAATGAGAAATCTTTAATTTTAAATGTAGTTACCGTGTTACGTTTTATATCAAATACACAGCATATACATGCCGCAATTAAATTGTACATTTTATTTAACACCGTCCTTTAAAAGTACGATAAAACCTGGAAATTAATGTACATAAAACACGTTATTAGGAACATCATCAAAAGCCTTTAATTAATATGACTACAAATGGGGCATTTACACCGTAAATTTCCAAAAGATTTGCAAAATATCTTTGTCCATCGCTACCGTGTATTTATTATGCTAAGGGAAAAATACCCACATATGTAAACATTCCAATTTAATATTCAAATATAGCAACATATATACAGACAACCCTGGATGTTATTTCTATTCTAGTCACGCTTAATAATAAATGGGCAGTTGTTACCACTTAACATCGGATTGCCTACCTGCTTGTTTGCATTTTTGAAGTTGATCATATATGCATCACCACTCTCGAAGAATAAGAATGGCGGTGATACCTATCCAGTCCACAAAAAAAAACTTACAAGTTATATCTCATATTAGTTACAAATATGTAACTCCTAATTTAGGTGAACTTTTCCGTATGCAGGAAACTCAATTTTCGATAACTTTTTTCCTGTAATATAACAGCACGTGTCATGTTAATAATATACAATTATCTCGTGTTTTTATAACTCTTATGTCATGTTAATCACACTGCCTTACATAACTCTATCTTTACATGGACTAAACAGATAAAAGATAAGATATCAGACACCCAAACTCACATGAGTCTATAAATATCACCATCAATTCATCATATCACAATAGGTCTCATTTCTGGGCACTGGACTCTTTCAAAATGAAATGGTTTAGCCTATAATCTACCAGGTGGTATAGCAATGTGGCAAACGGCAAAATGCCACAGTGGAATCAAAAATGCCACTTGATCGCATTTGTATGGCATTTTTCCTATGACAAGGTCATTTGTTTAATAGAATAGAAAGTTATGATCATTGTCCACCAATCCAATTTGCATTACGCTTAACAAGTGACAGCAGTGATAAGCTAGTGGTTGAAAGTCTGCCTCTTAATCATGGGGTCCGTGATTCAAATCCCAGCCGGATGGTAGACTTTACACATTTTAAAGGATAATATAGAGTAATAATATTATAATTATATTGTTATTTTTCTGTAGCAAATTAACACGATGATAGAGCCAAAAATATTATATTAATCCCCATATCGGTTGTCGAAAACGGGCAAACAATATTTAAAAAAAATAATTGTACACTCTTAGCGATTTTATCATACGTAGTTAAAATATTACTATAACTACGTATGATAAAATCGCATATTATATAGACACAACTGCGATGCAGATGATATTTGCGTTTATGGAAAAATACTATAAAAGTTTATGTAATATAATATATTGTAGTATATACGTTGATAAAAAACGACCACAAAAATGGTAAATTCTTATCGCTTGATAAAGTAATGTTATTTACAGTTTGCGTGCACTCAAAAGTCGATTCTTTTGATGCATTTTATTCGAGCATTGTATTTTTAATTCACCTTAATAGGTCACTCTAGCAGTCAGTTTTAAAGAAACGACCGATAAAAATCAGCTATTTCTTTTAAAACCATTCTAAAACTATATATCCGTAGTCAACTTTAATTGATTAGCACTTACAAATCAGTCAATGATCCCGACAAAAGTAATATATTGGTTGCAACGCTTTTTGTCCCACTGTTTGGGGTGAGATTTCTCGCCCCACAACTGGGGCAGACTTAGAACATTCATCAGTACAGTGCGCTACTTTAACAAGGATCGGAGGAGAAAGATGTGGGTTAGTATCCAACCCGTGTAGAATGCGTACAAACCGCATTTATTACCTTCGTCTAGGTTTAATGGACGGAAGTACAAGTTAATGACCAACCTGTGTAGAAAGTATGCATACCGTCTACAATGCCTCAGACAACGACATTGACGACTTAACACGACCTACGAAATACGACACACCATTAACGATCACCAACTGTTCCTCCACTTTGCATCTATGGATTTGTTACAATGTATAATATAAGTACATATGCTGCAGGGTTATGCGCGATACTAATGTAACATTTGGTTTATATGCTCTATAACGAGAATACATTTTGTTCAGGTCAATTATAAGCTTTGGTAGTTGAAAATACATCGAGGCGAACCAAAGTTTTGAACGGACACAAACTTGCAGACTAAACATAATCATCGGACTCCGCAGAAATGTTTACAACAACAATAAAAGTACTAATCAATGTTAATAATGAATACAGTAATAACAAGCCTATCTCTGATATCTCCCCACCATTATAACGGACAGACAGCTGTTGTTTCGCACGCTTGCACTCGACCTAGCGTTCGACATTATTTTGAGTCTTGCAAACGGTTTTTCGATTTTAGTAAAGGGGATTTACCAAGCTTGGTATGCCTGAGGAGCGAGTAGGGACCACTTATTTTGGAATTTGTATATAGACAACATGTTTATACAAGTTTGACAGCGCACAGAAGTATAAATTTAAAATTTATAATTAAAAAAATAATGGGGCCAAGGGTCGATCCTCATACACCGCAGGGCATACCGGTAGAGTTACAAAATAGCTAAATAATTAGGTCAAATTATCTTCTACTTCGGACTTTTAATCGTATTATAAAATCATAAAACGGACACTACATACTATTAACTTATCGGGACGATAAAACTAAGATATATATATTTTATCTATCAATCCCATTTTCTGATAAATTATGAAACTCTTTATAGAATTTTTTTAGATACACTATCTGCAACTATAGGTGTGTTATAAAAGTTTACCTTAGAATTTCTTTATTTCGTATCTACGATGGCCAAGTAATTACCTGAAATAAGAAAAGAGAAATTATTATTAAAACCAACTGAAATAATACAGTAAAATACAAGATTTTCTTACACGGTGGTCACAAATTATATGTAACTTAAATAATAAGTGTTTATTTATCCCAAACTAAAATAATAATTTGAAAACAGCTAAGAATACACTTTACTTATAAAATGATATCTTTTGATGCAATGTTTACTGTGTAGTAAACAAAATCGACTTCGGTCTATTATTATAAATTTTACATGAAATGGATTATCTTTAAAAGCGTATGGGGTTCTTCGAAAGTGGAAATCAAGTTTTTATCCTGCCATTAGTTTTCTGGCTTTCAATCAGGTCCATCGGTTGGAGCACAGCCAAACGACCGCAGACGCGCTTTCCACAAGTTTTGCATAAAGCTTGCTCCGAACGCATTCGATGAAAACGAGATCGTGGGGCGCGAAACTCCTTTTTTATCTCCAACTGAAAATTTATCGGTGCAATGTGTATTTATAGCGGAGGACAGTTGAAGCAACGCCAACGTCTGCTAACTTGGTAACGATTTGTAATGCTTTTAACTTTCCATTTAAGTATACGTTGCAAAAAGCAGTTTAATCGTTGCGGTACCGACATTTCTCCACCTTTTTATATATACAGCATATATGTATATTAAACCTTGATGTAATACACATATCGTTGTCTTGTAGCAGTGCAGTGTTATGAAGTAAAAAGCTCTACCTCTTTTTTACATTCGTTAAAGAAGCTTCAGATCCATTCCAAATTAATTTTGACATAACTACATATTAGAAGAAACAAGTGTCAGAATATTTTTCGACGGACTTAATACTTAAATTATGGACGTAGATTTTTTTTTTAATTGACGAATGACTTAATAGTATTATTATTTTTTTGTAAAGCTTCTATACATTATAGTACAGGCGTACGTAAGTGCACGGGACTAGAAAGTAGTGAATATTTTGAAAAAAAAAAACTACTAAATTAATGCGTATGCGAGCTCTTGCTCTAAGCGTTAGTTCTTTCGAATTTAGTTGTCAGGAACAATGGATCTTCGATCGAGCTCAGACAAGGCTAGTAATTTAAATATGAATGCTTATAGATGTTGATGGACTGCAAAGTCAATTTGACATCAAGTTTGCACGTTCATCGTTTGTACACTTTAATAATGGCCGCGATTACAATATAAAAGAAATCACTTTCAGTTATGACGTTTTGTCGAGTTTTATCGGTCATTGAAAGTAGGTACCCATTATATTAAAGCATTTCGCCCCCATCCATCCAATCATATCTTAAATGATAAAGTAAAAATCGAACGATATGCCTTATCTTCACCGAATGCTTGGGAAGACCAACGTTTTAAAGCGACATTTCGATAATTTGGTTTGAAACTTTTATGTATGAGTTTTAATGCTATTGTCCATATTTAAATACAATGAAATATATTTTGTATTCTGATTTTCAGTTTTTTGTTGGATTGTATTTATTTTTATTAGATACTTACATAAAACTAAATGTAAACCAAATAAATAATAACCTTACGCACATTTAATATATGTGCATAAAAATATTTGTATTGTTAATTTTCGATCTGTTTTTTATTCTATTCAGGTGTAAGATGCTATTTTTTCATCAATTTGTATTTGAGTGAGGAGAGAAGAAGTGTGGCTTCCTTTTGTTGTTCGTAGATACATACTTAGTAAATAGGGTATTAAAGTTGAATCAAGCTATTAAGTAATCTCTATATTTATTCCTTTTTATATCACTTACATTAATAGTTCAGCACTAGGTTGCCAGTGTCGTGTGTATCACGCACATACCGACGAGTGCAAAGGCACTTAGAGCCTGAATAGAAATCTATTTTTTTTATATGATGGAGTAGCAAACGAGCATGCAGTCCACCTGATGGTAAGTGACAACTGCCGCCCATGGACA
>DWRA01000222.1:0-30114 GCA_018250295.1 Spathilepia clonius
GGGATTCTGGTCTTATCTGGGGTGGATCACAAATGTCCATGGGTGGCAGTTGCCACTTACCATCAGGTGGACTGCATACTCATTTGCTACTCCAACATATATAAAAAAGGTTATTGTTATTTAAGTATTTGAATTTACTGTTAACGATGGATGTCAAATGACTCTTATATTTGAAATAGGTCCTGAATTTATTTTAATACTACTGTATTTCGTGGATTCTGCCCGCGTTTAATAAAAATGTGACATGATATATATATAACAGATTTTTTATATCTTCAACGATTTTAACAATTGGGGCGTGTGCTGTATATTTTGCGGGTTTTCATTTTTATGTACGGACCATTAATAATACACTTTGTAAAATAAAAGTAACTTAAGTAATTTCTTATAATATCAGCTATCTGCCTGTAAAAATCCCATCGGAATTAGCCCATCCGTTTCGGAAGTCAACAAAAATGAACAGATGGATAAAAAAAAAAATATTGCGTTTTTGTTATTGGTATGTGTATTCTTCAAGAGTTGTTATTTTGGCATTCCAAACAAACACTTCAATTTTATTTTATTTGTATGAATATTTAACATATATTTATTATTGTTGAGAGTGAGTAATACATACAAATAAATATTTATTTGCTGATAGGATGTTAGATTATATTGTAAGTGGAAATCTTTATATACATACATTTAATCGGCTGAGACAAAACGGTTAAAACATTTTTATTTATTGTTTGTCAATTGATTATTTTTGTTTTGTATGATGGTACGATTTTTGAAATCAAGAAAAAATAACATTTTTGGAAAAAATATGATTCGGTTACCCATCCCACAACCCTCCGGTCTATTTGTGAAATCGCGGACATACATACATACACGGCAATCATATATAGAACCTCCTTTTTGGAAATCGGTCAATTTATACTAAAATTTTCCATTATTAATTATATTACGCAAAAAATACTTTTAATATTTTACATTTATACTTTTATATGTTTCAACGCTTTAAATAAAACTACAACCGTAGACATATTTTTTCCAATCGTCATTATAATTTATTAAATACCGATAATGAGAAGTTAAGTACTGGTAGGCGTTGAGAATATTCTAGAGCCGTATGACCTATATAAAAATACTTTGACCTTTAGCTAGCACCCGGGAGACCTAGGTATGAGGCGCTGCGGCGCGCATGTGCATAGGCTGCACAAGCGCAGCGCGGTGCCTTTGCAATTATCATAAGTACCCCGCGACGCGCCCTAGCCTGCGGCACGCTCCCGAATCTGAAGCTGAAAATTCCGTTTTTCAGCAACAAGTGACGGAGAACACCGTAGCAGACGTCTAGCGACCTCTGACGACCGCATCTTTCGCCTGGGGACTTAGCTGCGGTTCGAACTTAGAGGTAAGTCATGTTATGTTTCATAACCCAGCGCAATCTGGGAGCCATTTTAGGCAGCCGTTATCGATTGGCCATCTTAGTGCTTTCATGTACGAGTCTGTTACGAGTGCTATCTGAAGTTCAACTTAGGCTGCTTAAAGGTAAGTAGAAGAAGGAAGTCATCGTTGGATCTACTGTTAAGTCAAAACGACTTATCGATTGCGACTACTTCGTGAAATATTAATAGTCCTTGCGTTATCGATTGAAGCTACGGTCACAACTTGCGAAAATTTAGCCGTGATTTAAAATAAAATTATTTAAAATACATTCGTTCCAACGTAAAGTGGTACGTTTAAATTAAAGTATCGCGTTGTAGGCACCTGGAAGCGGCTGCTGATAGGATATTAGTTGTAGTCCAAGCGTCGAGGACAACAAAGGCCTTTCGTGGAATCATATCGATCCTGATTGAGGGTACGCCTACGGAAGGTACCTATCTGGCGTATCTGAAGGATTACTTATACTTAATATTGAGTTCGAATATTGTTATTTGAAGAGCACTGATATGGGGTGTGGCCGTTCCCATAATAACTTTAATCAATAGCGGTAAGTACTTAGAAACGTCTGTAGACGTGGGAGTTTGGTCTATTGAAAGGTTACGTCGCTGCCTGGCGATATAACGTGACCGACCCACGTCGAAGCTATGGTAGGTATATTTGACTCATCAAGCGGATTTGGGGGGTTTCAAGATAGGATCCTTTGTGGTTCAACTCTGGAGACGCCAACGCCTTTCTTTTTTTGCGTAATATAATTGAAGGTGTGCTAATTTCACCCGGGGGCGATACAATTATGAGGGTCAGTAGTTGGCCGTTGCCGCTTACCATCCGGTGGACTGCATGCTCGTTTGGTATTTCTATATTATAAAAAAATGGACAGTGCTTGTTGCTCCAGACTCAGCGAATTAAAACAAAGCTAAGGTAAAACCGGAAGTCGGAACTGCACGTGGATTTGGTGGATGTAGTAGCATCCATTATCCATCTAAAATGATTCACAGATATTGAAGTGACACTTACATTACGATATGACCTATTAGGATCACGGCGACTAAAATCTTCCTGGCTAGTTTAAGTAACTTCGCTTGTAATCTTTCATATCACGGCATATATAAGAGCAAAAGCAAAATTCTGATATTACTGCTCAATTCATCCGTGAACAACAAATGGAGTAACAAACGAGCATGCAGTCTACCTGATGGTAAGTTTAAACTGCCGCTCATGGACAACTATAATCCACCCCAGATAAAACTGGAATCCTACCTGAGGTCGACCACAGATGTGTTGCTACTGCTGACGACTAACTTAGAGTGCCTCGGATAAGTAAGTCTCCCTTAACACATCCTTCAAACCAGAATACAGTAGCACTTAACACTGCTGTTATTAGGCAGAAATAAGTGTGGATGTAGTGCTGCCGGAGTCGAACCACAAAGGGTGGTGCTTAATGCTGGGCCGTCGAGGAGATTTATTCGATGATTTCTGAACTAGAATGAATCAGAACAATAAACGGCAAGTAAATCACGGTTGGTAGGTTGGTACATAAGTAGATCAACTACAGAGTTGACTCATCAAAGGATTTTGGTAGATGCTTGCTGATGGCAGATGACCCATGGACTTGTGTAGTCAACTATGCGTTTGTTGAATGGTTGCCGATCTACAGCTGGTAAACAACAATACTTAAACCAATAAACTCAGAATTGAGACGACATTCACAATATTTTGGGTTATGGAAATGTATGTTATGATTACATAGTTTCAAATATTAAAGTTGATTTGAAGTTTAGAGTGGCGACCACGTTTAGCCAAAATGAGCGCAGTTCGCCCAAAAACCAGGTGGACCGATGACTTGATGACTGTTGGACACAGTGGACTCTGAAAGGCTGATGGATGGATGGATGGATGGATAAAAATATCAGAACGTTTCGTATCGATTTTCATGTTTTTTTGTCCCTAAGGTATATTTTGTGCAATTAAATACAGTTTTGATAATATGGAAGTATCAAAAAAGAACGCAGTCCAATTTAAGCCCATGTTTTAAAATGTTTCTAATGTAAATTTAAATACATTTATTAAAGCAATAAATGATCAACGATCACTCTGGGTAGCTTATTACTTTCTTAAAATAAAAAAGCAAGGATCTTTTTGAATTAATTTATATAAAAACGAGACTCGCTTGTTGATAACGACAACGAAAATCCGCTCGATTTAGGGGAGCATTCATAATTGGTAGACTTTCCTTTGATTAGGAGAAGCAAACATGTTACAGTGAGAACTTATAAGCTGATGGATGTATCCAGCATCTAGAACGGTAGCACTGAAGGTGATGTACCGATACATGTTTTATAGGCGACTGCAAAAATAAGCGTAGCGACTGATTCAATATTTTTTGCAAAATGTGTCAGTATGATGTAGGCTCATTTGTTATTTATTTTCTACGTGTCCATTTATATCCTTAGACTTAGGTATGGTATCTGTCTGCGCAGAACTGATGCGGATCATGTAAATAAATAAATATACACATTGTATAGAGCGATATGATTTAGTTTTGTAACGGACCGTGTCTGACACGTTACGTACCTGAAGATTTAAATGGAGCCTTAAGCTGTGCTATGTTCAGTTATTTTATATTTTTCAACCGGTCGAGAAAATAGTAATTACGGACAATTCGCTAAAAAAAATTCAGTTGAAAATCCTAAATTAAGCTTACGTATGGTTGTGGTATACGTCGTTTTAGAATGCCAGCAGTTATTCCACCGCGCTGATTTAGTGCAAGTAGCATAGTTGCCATGCGATTTGCGCAGTGCCATCTGTTAGGTCTTTGGCGAATTGTTTAACTTTACAATACTAAAGTAGGTTTCAAACAACTTAAAAAGACAATATCTGTCACAAACAACAACATTTCATATAATACTTTCGAAACTAAAGGTAACATGAGTGAAGACATCATAACTAAGAGATAATCAGTCCAAACGTATAATGACAAAGATTTTTAGATGGCAGAGAAATCTGAACGCTATGAAGCAGATTACCTCAGTACATAAAAAAAAAGCTAAAAATCAGCAATGTGAAGAAAAATAGTAACGGTGGAAGAACATAATACTGAGATGATATACAAATGCGACAAATGTTGTAACATGAAAAGTAAAAACGAAAGTGAAAGAAACACGTAACAAATTAAAAGAAGAAAAATAAAATTTGAAATAAAATAAAAGAGAAGCAAAAGTAAATGATAAAAATTAAAGGGAAATTTCGTCACTATTGGATTAGACGAAAGACCACACTCTTATAAAATTGTGACTGCTAAGAACCTACAACACTACTACATTAAAAACAAATAATTTTAAAATGTTATAAATTAATGCAGTATTCTCGCATTATCAGAACTTTGCTTATCAGCGTTTTTGCTACACAGGGCAGCTGATAAGTTTGGAAGGGCAGTGTCTCAACAACATAAGTTTTAGGATTTGGAATGCCAAAATTTAATGAGCAAGTATCTGCTATAACCAAAAATCACAATTTCAAATTGGTAATTACTAAAACCTCTACGACCGCGTCAAAAATTTAAGAATTTTAAGTTTGCCGAAAATGTGGATAATTCCGAACTACATTATTTCTTTAAGATGAGTAATCAACAGTTCATGCAGACGATCGTGACTTGGCTGACTTGGAAAATGGCTTTGTAACAAGCAGAAGCGCGTAACAAAAGCTACAAATGGGATCATACAAAAAATTAAAATCTTACTCAAATCAAATACAGGAGCGAGTAATTCATGTGTGCTGAAATGGCGAAATACGAAACTATAAAGATTAGTGAAAAATTATAAAACTCGACTTAAATAAATGCTAAAGTTATATCACTACATTTTTAAAATCTATTTCGCTAATCGGCAATGCATACAGGTTATTTTGGAAAAAAATATATTGTGCATTATACCACCAGGGGATAGTGTTGTTTATAAGGACTAAATTGTGCGAAGCAATGATAAATCTCAAACTAAAAAAAGACAAATTTTTCAAGAACATATATTTTTATACACTTTCATACTAATGCTAAGTTATATTTACGGATTTCGCTACCTAGATACACTTGAAAATAAATTACGTTGGGCAATTGTTATTTGAAATGAAATAGATCGAGCACGTCACACTGTTAAAGTATGCCATAAATTATATAAGCCTTAATATGCTCTACTCAGACTACGACAACATGCGTCTGCAGTTAAAAACTTATATTAAACAGCTTTAACAAAGCAGCTTTAAACGAAGTGTGCAAATTTCAGTTTGACAAGCTTAATGTATGTGTGGCATTCGCATCTAGTATACTTTAAAAGCAAAGCCAAGTTTGCCTGTTTGTTCGAAGAACGCATTGACAAAAACACTCAAAAAAAACCAAGCATGACCAACATATCAAATGATTTGATAAACTATCGCATATTATTTGCTTTAGCGAAACGCATTTAAATGTGATCCAACTGTAACTTAAGAATGATTTTAAACATTATTCGTAACGAAAATTACATGTAGTCCATTTCTTTTTTATTTGAATGCATTTAATGAAATTAGTAAGAGATAATTTTAATATCTGTTTCCATATTAGTTAGTAGATAGGTATTAATAAATTTTATTCTAATAATTTATTCTGATTTTGGATCTATGAAGAAGATGGATAAGAAGGGAAATCCTCCGACGGGGACAAAACGTCGCAAAAGCAGGAAGAGGGGCGGAAAGAAGAGATCGAAGGGGAAACCCGCCGACGCTGTAAACAAGGTAATAATTAAAAATTGACATTTATATTAATAATTGTCTACTACTTCCATTTTGTAGGTGGTAGAAACCTTTGTGATTTTTCTGTGGCGCAACATTTATTTCTACGTAATAACAGCAGTGTTAAGCGCTGCTGTCTTCTAGTTTGAAGTGTGTGGTATGAGAGACATACCTATCTGAGGCATTCCACTAACTTATTCACGGATAGTAGAATAGGAGGTGCGGTAGGATTCTAGTTTTATTTGGGGTGGATTACCTATGTCCCATTGGCGGCAATTGTCACTTACCATCAGATGGACTGCATGCTCGTTTACTATTCTATAACACAAAAAAAGAAAATATAATCAAAAATATAATTATACTTTAAGTGAAAATAATAATGGCATTAAGTTAAATTAAAATAAAAAAAAGAATGTCACATACATCCGCAGATAGTTCTAAGAACGATTCTTGGCCAAACAGATATAAAAACGTAACAGTAGATTTGTCTTGGATTTGCGTACAGCACATAAACTATGTCTTTACAATCGGTCATAGTATCTAAGTCACACGCGATCCTAGTTTGTCCAGGTCATTAGAGAAAGCTAATAGGTGATTGTGGCGGATTTTTATTCGATGTTAAATTGTTTTTGATCGATATTTTTCTCACAGCAAAATGGTCAAGCATCTGAACAGGCGGAGAAACCTGAACAGAAGGTAGAAGCCGGAACTTCGGCTGAAACGGAAGAGCATGATGAAGTGGTAGGTTTGAAATTATCAATTTAAACAGACAAAAACTTACAAACGATACTGACTTTAAGTTAGTATAAAGGAAATTAAATTTTAGTGTGGTGATGTTTACTTAGCCTACTTACCTGTTTACAAGGTACCTAAAATTAGATAATAACACAACAAATATGCTATCCTTTTATTTCTAACTCTTGAAAAATACAGGTACTTAAAACAAAAACATTTCCGACTGTATATTTAATTTGTAATGGTTTATATATTAAATTAAGCATTTAAATGGAATTTAATATATTTACTTTTACAAATGTGCCTTTTGAAACAATATATTTTAAGTTTTAGGAATAATCAGCTGGCATCAGTACCATTACTACTTTGTAACCTGGGTTAATATGGTATGTATTCATATTTATTTACAGACAGAGATTTATTACTGTCACTGTCTGGAAAGAGTGGCCATTAAATCCGCCGAACCAGGCAATGCTTACAAGAAATTCAGGGTGAGTATGAATATCTTCGGCTACAACACATCCACGAGATACGCTGTCGTGGCGAAGTCGTGTTGTGGAAATCTATATGCGATATTTATTCCTGAAATCATTTCCATCGTTCATGCTATTTTTTTGTATAGAAGTAGCAAACGGGCATTCAATCCACGTGATGCAGCAGAGAGGTCTGTAATCAGACCCAGGTAACATTACAGTCCTACGGTCGACACTAGTCGGCTACATGTGGATTGCTATCTCTTAGGACTAAGTTGTAACGCCTCAAAACAGTATGTCTCCTTTATTACACCCTTAAAAACAGAAGTCAGCAGCGCTAACATTGTTGATATTAGGCAGAGATAGGTGTAGCGGTGGTGCAGCAGGAGTCACAAAAGTTTCTACCAACATCAAGCATTTGTCCATTTATTTTTCAGTCGGGGATGATCATTTAAGAAAAGCAGGGCTTTAAGTAGGTGTCACGTAGATTTGACCTATCTTATTAGGAACTATTAGTGATATGCACAATAGCAAATAACTTTCGACAAAGAGTTTCGTGCCTAGTACTGAACTCAGCGTCAGAGGATATACAGGCGACAACTACACCTGTAATGTAATAATAGCGTAATATATTGTATTTAATTTCAGTGTGTCGGCAAGTGCCACGAGCAGCCTGAGCTGGAGCCGGTGCAGGAGCCGGAGCAGAAGCCGGAGCCGGAGCCGGAGCTGAAGCCGGAGCCGGAGCCGGAGCCGGAGCCGGAACTGAAGCCGGAGCCGGAGCCGGAGCCGGAGCAGGAGCCGGAGCCGGAGTCGGAGCAGGAGCCGGAGCCGGAGCAGGAGCCAGCTCCTCCTAGTCCTGTCCCCGAGGTCTTGCCGCCCGCTGTGTCGCCTAACTATCGGAAAAACGTCCGCAAAAACCAACTGTTCCTTCAAACTGCACAGGTATTTACAATGAAATAGTTTATTTAAACATTCGTAGCGACTTAGTGGTACCATTTTGCGCAAAAGGATCTCTTGACAGCAAATTTACACAGAAAATTCGTAATTAGTTTTTGAAACCAGTGCTCAAATTGCTCATGCAGTGCTCGGATTTTACTCTTGTTGTCACTTGAATATCTTGAAATTTTAGACGGCATTCGTTGCATATATAACACCATATGGTGGACATCAATAATGTTATTAAGATAGCAACTAATATTTAAAACAGCAATTTGGATGAAGGCTTTTATATATAATAACTTATAACTTATATTTTGATATTATAATTAATAATATTTTATACCACCTTTATCATTGTATCTATTTTAGAGTTTAAGTTATAAATGTATACATAAAACAATAGTAAGATAACTTTTTTACAGCGCGGTGGTCGCGGCAGTCAGCGAGGTGGGCACGCGCGTCAGAATGTAGCTGCGGCTTGGCATCCATGTCGCTACGAGGTATACCGCTTCAAAAAACCAAGTCAAATTACTCATACATGACGTCTCCATATAGCTTTTCGATATTAATATATATGTGTATTAATTATTGTATTGGTATAATAATATTTAAACGGAATAAATACGTAAATATGTAATTT
Source organism: Spathilepia clonius (assembly GCA_018250295.1). Lineage (NCBI taxonomy): Eukaryota > Metazoa > Arthropoda > Insecta > Lepidoptera > Hesperiidae > Spathilepia > Spathilepia clonius. The sequence continues at coordinate 8,971 of DWRA01000222.1, forward strand.
ATTATGTTACTTACAATCGATAAGTTGTCGTGTACTTTCATTAAACAGCTAATTGTTCACAATGTAAATCACGTTGTTAGTAAACAAAAGTTTTACAGTTAGAATAAGGTATAATTTTTTGCCTCTTGTGGCTCCTTTAACACCTTATTAAGGTACGGTTTCTGATTAACAAAAAACGAAGCCGAATATCTATAGCACAAAATAAAAAAATAAAGTCTCTTTCGACATGTTTACTTTGTGAGTTATGCGCTTATAATTATCAAAAATTCCCACCTACTATAAAGTTTTGGAAGAGATTTAATTAGATAACCTTAACAATGTAATTTGTATGGAAATTAGAGTTAGATATATAATATTATGTGTATTTTAAAATTGAATTTTCACTCCGATTACGGAACCCTTCACTGTGCTTGGTTTGTCGCGCACTGATATGATTTCCTTCATTTCATACTTTTCTACTTTCGGGTTAAAATGTTTTTGCCACTCCATAATTGTACATTTATGTGAAAGTACCGTCAAAATAGGTTTTGCAATTCTTAAAATTTGGCTGAACAAACAAACAAAGAATAATGACTACTTTTTCATTTACATTATACACTTCTAAATATAATTCCTAACCAACTTTTTATTATATTTAGGGGCTTGAATAACAAACGGATGACATTCTACATTTGAAATATGCTTAGTAGGCAATTTTTATATGAATAATATTTGACCAACGAACCAATTCTACGGTCCTATGTTCGCGATTGGTGTAGTTTAGAAATAAAAACTACAATTTTAACTAACGCTAGTGCTGTAATTTCATAAGCGGTTTAATGCTTCGGAGTGTCCGTTAAGGCGCCAGTTTCACTATTTTTTAACTTTGGATAGCAGTTGTTAAGGCTATCGATTACTTTTAATGGCTCATGTGCGGTTTAATAATTTGTCACTTTTCTTCAGAAAGTCTGTATCTCTCTCAACCAATTTGTAACGTGATAAAGTACGCTTAAGACTTCCTCGACTAAGGTCCCATTTATATGTACAGACACGTAACGTTTCAGACACGGTCCGTGGCAAAACAAAATCACATCGTTCTATATAATGCAGCCACGCAAACACGTTCAGTGCCTGTAAAAATATTGTATAGAAAATTACGGTTTAGTCTGACGCGTTACCTTCGAAGTCTGTAGGTGTTTAACATACATGTTTAACATCTGACGAGGAATCTCGTATATTAGGGACGGATCGAATAAAGTTATGTATTTCCAAAATATTCTATATATTGTTCATTAGTAATTGATTTCTTTGGACCTAATTTTGATGGCGCAGGAGTATGAGAAGGAGGAATATTTTCAACTGGCAAGTTGAAAATATATCATTTCTTATCCTGCAGGGTAACAGTGTAAGCAAAGTTAAATAATATGTAATCTTTTATACAGTATCGCGGCCTTTTGGCGTTTTTATCATCTAAAGCTGAACTAAAATATTTAGGAATTTATTTGAAATGATAAATAAAACACTTTACACCGTCTTGAATTTGATGGATTACATAAATGTTTAACAAAATATCCAATTTGGGAGCCGTTGCTTTAAAATTAGCGTATAAAATAATAAGCAGAGAGTTTGTTCCGAACTCTGTACTCCACTTCTTTAGATACGACGTCATAGTACATTTTTTAGCCTGCGTCACAAAATTGCAATCAGTTTATTTTTAATTAGTATTATGTATTACAAGCAACTCTTTCTTTGAGTTTGGGATAACATGGCAAATTTGTCAAACGAATAAACGGTACTTTCACTTAAAGATTAATTTGTGCTACGTACCTAGAAAATATTTATCTTTTTATTTCGCGTGGTTCTGCAACATTACCATGTCATTGTGATGACCTCATGACAAAACATCGCTTTCTTCACTCAGTCCATTATTAAATTAAATTAATCTATTTTATCAGATTACAGAGATCCATATTGTTAGTAAGAATAGACTTATCGTAGTATTTGTAAAATATATTATTATTAAACTCTTATAGATCCCATTATTAATCACTCTATTGTAAGTACCAAGAATAGTGAAAAATACGTGGGTACCTACAAGTAAAAAGATATATCCTACTCATTAATTAAATATCATCCTCACGAGGGACTGAACTGAGAAGTTTTTGCATGTCATCGGAAGAATTATCCTGACCACTCTATCACGTCATAATAATATTAGAAAATAATCTATGTAATATATTTATATATTTCTATTTAATGACAGCCTACGGATGACATTTTTGGACAAGATACCGACTCGGATGATTATCCAGATTTAGACCTGGCGGCAGCTTTCTATGGTTATGAGACTTATAGGCCGACATACGATGTAAGTTGTTAATGGTATCTACTGATCGACTCAGGTGACCCTTGGTTAATTGGTTGGTAACTTGAAAGATAGGATGGAACTGCAACAATTCCCGACATTTTTTAGATGGATCTATTCTTGTGCCAGCTGAGTGTGATGCTGCTTAATGCAACATCATTTTATTATTAATTGTGTACCTATTTACTTATGTAAGTGTAGGGATAACTTCCTTCTTTTTTTTAAAAGATTGTCAGTTTAAACACTTGGATTTGAGTATCATATTTAACTGAATATTTTGTTCTGAAAACTGAACAAAAAATTGTAAATCCCGATGTACTGAACGGGCATTTTGGTCGCGGATTGTTGCAAAGTATTGTATTATTTTTTGGAAAGCAAGATAAAAACTATGAATTGCTCAAAGTTTAGTATAATTTAACGACGGCTTTTATTTTGTAAATGCTACATTAATTTTATGAAGGTTTTTCAGTCTTCAATTGAAAGTATCAATATAAATTACTCACTGTCATGTAACTTCAAACATAAAAAATAAACATTTTCATATCTTCTATTTTTGCCAAGCGTCTTATATGTATAGGACATCTAAAAAAGCGGTTAAGGTAAAATTATAGATATCGAACAATTTTCAGTAGCTCGGAAAAATATGATTTGTCGAATGTATATGAATCGTTATCAATTATTTTTTATTGGGAAGGGTATTTCGTACTTTGTTATGAATTTAATCTAACGATTGGATATTTTAATTAAGCGGTGGAACTCCTCATCTTTACACGTGTGTTAAAGAATAATCTAAGATTTCTTAGTTTCTACTAACTTGATAATCTTTACCGTCATGAAGACCATTACTACTAACTTCTAACACCTCCAACAATAACAACAAACACTAATTGCTACTAAAACCTACCACTAACTTCTAACCGTAATGACTTTTGAAATGATAGCTCAAAGTTATTATTCTAAGTAAGAAACAGAATATTTTGGGGTCAAACTCCTAAGATCTGGTGCTACAGGTACTGAGATAACAAATAGGGATTTAAAATTAATTACGTAGCTTTTGTACAAAAATAATTTTGATAAATTTTGGATCCCATATTTTTAAACATTATATTTTAAGCTTTTTAATTCTGATTTTATAGAAGCACTGCCAGCCGAAGTCATAAGAGTTATGGTTTAAATGGTTTGTAATACATAATAGGGTTAATAAACAGAGATATTCTTATAAAATGATGGAATCCATTTCTTAAGCTGTTTGTTGTAGTATACCCACATGAAAATTGTATTTTTTATAAATGTTTATGCTTTTAAAAATCAGGATTACCTAAGATTTTCCAGCTTAAGTTATTATGGAACATACATCATACACTATTGTTACATTTCGGGTTTTAACTGTTCAGTTATGACGATATAGAAGTATTTTCTGTTTGACTATAAAAATTTGGAAGCTCACAATTGTAATATATAACAAAGTTATCAAGAAAAAATATTATTGAGAAATCTTTCCATATTAATTCTTCAAATCTGATGATGATACCTTTTATCGTATTATGAACTTGACTAATTGAAGAAAAAATTGTCAATTTAAAATTTTAATATTTTATTAAATAAGTGGCCTAGTTTATTAAATACTGACCAAAAATCAAGTACTAGATACAAATCAGAATGGATCATACGCAACAAATTGATAGTGTTTCCCAATAGCAAAACATACTTACAGTTTATTTATATTATAAGTACACATGTCTGTTTACCTTTATCTATATATTTACGCAATTTTTCACTTTATACTGTATTTAAATAATGCTTGTATATTAAACATGTTGTATGCAATTGCGGACTTATTTGTAAAACTACTTAGGTATGGCTATTAATGTATTGCAATGCAGTGATTTTACGTGTCTTCGACTCTAAGCAGCGCACGCGAAAGTTTATTTGCGAGGATTAATGCTTTAGCATCATCGCCAGTCTAGGCGAGAAGCAATACTCCATCATGTTGGACTACTCTGGCGATGTTGACGTTGCATATACGTGTAGACGCCGTTTCTATTACACAGTCAGACATTATTGTGATCGATCGCTCGGCTTTTTATGTATCATTGTTCTACATGTAACTTAAAAAAAATGAACATATATGAACTAGATCATATACATATAAACCTCCACCATGAAAAAACGCTGTGGTTGTTTAATGGAATTTAATATAAAATACACCAGAATCCAGAGATTATTATGAGGTGCTTAATGATAAACAGGTTTGCAAGACAAACACAAAACACACATTACAAATACATTTAAACAACTTAGATTGCATAAATATTAGGGAACAGCGTAACAAAGTTGCCAATGTTTATACAATCAGTATATATGTAATCGTGTATTTTTGTAACGAAATATATAAATAATAGAACGGAAGTTTCAAGAATTCGATCATATATATGTTGTTAGTCCTATACTTCAGATGTATGATGCAAGCAGACACCTATATGCATTACTTTTGATTACAGTTCAAACCCTGCAATTACGGATTCATACATTATAATCACCCTGATCCATATGCCGGTATGCAACCACCGCCCCCACCAGAACCGGAGAAAGTAAGTGTTATCATCATTAATCCGTTTCCTTCCCACTGCCTGGAATTTCTTACAAAGCGAGAAGTGTGAAGTTATATCCTGCGTTGGTCAAACGCGGATTGGTAGACTAAATATGACCATATTGCATTTGAATGCATACAATTTTTCTACAAGATTTCGACTTTTTATAATATCTTTCTAGTTGAATACATACAACTGGATATATTGCTTTGATTACGACTAATCATCGTGTCGAAAAGTAGATTTTTATGGCGACTTAACCGCACGTTCTTAGTTTAGTTGTTTTTAGTCTTCTTACAATTATACATACGTTGTATCGGCGGTATTTTCATTACAAGTATATTATGTATGCTGCTTTTCACTTCTGACATAGGAAGACGATCGGCAGTTTTTTGCACATGCTCTCAGCCACGCTAGAGCCAAGATTACCTTATCGCGTTAACGGCAGCATTATCAGCGCACGTGTTGCTGTTATTGTAGAATATCTTGGAGACTTGACGCCGCTATATACTTAAGCCTTCTACTTAAATGTCTGGTATGAACAGTCATCTGGATACATTATGTTTGGTTACAGAAGAGCAATCAACACAAGGACAACGTTACCAACGAAAATCCCCGTAATAGTATTGTTTGGGGCCCCTTTGTGAGATGTACCCATAGTTTATTGAGCCAAGCCCCTAATAACCGGGGCATTAACAATAAAAATTTGGCTGGTACCTCTAACAACAAAGTTGGTAATAATAATAAGGGTGTTGGCCCTAATAATACGGGTGGATCCTGTAAAAACAAAGGTGATGCCTCCAATAGTACTGGTGGTAGCTCTAATAACTTAAGCGGAGCCCCTAAGAATAAGACGGGTACCCCTAGCAATTCCGGTGCTGTCCCTAAGAACACGGGAGCCCTGAAGAAACAAAAGCCAGCGCAACCTCCAGCGACCGTTCGCCCTACAATGGCCCCGCCGCCTCCTCCGGCGAAAGCTAAAAGAGTGAGTTCTATGCTCTGATATTTTCTCTTGCTCTTGTTTTGTGACGCTGCCCGTTCTTTCCCTCTTTCGTAGACATTTTTTTGGAGGCTTTCTCCACTCATAGCCCGTTGTTGTCTACTCGTATACAGGGTATATCACGTCCGACGGATAACCGTTGGCAGGCAGATACAAGACCTCAATACCTATCGACTAACCCCCATATATGTTAGCCGATTTTCCGTTGTTTCAAAGTTATTTGCGTTTTGGTGATGTTATCTAGAAAATCCAGATTTTAGTTCAAAGTACAAAAAGTCTGCCAAACTGTTAAAGCTAAACAAGCACGAGGAATAGTAGGCCTTTCATAGCCTTATGTCTATTTTAAACTGGACTCATTAAAAGTCCAAATAAAAAATTACTTCCGATTATTTACTCCGAGGAGAAAATGTCAACACCGACGTAGAAGCGATTTTAAAAAATCTTCGCTTGTATGTTTTTCCTAGAAATTATTTTACAAACTGCTAGGGTTAATAGAGAATAAACCCTGCAAATTTCATCTGGTTAGTCTTAGGGGATCATGTTAAAATATCCACTACAATAGTGCAAGGGCCAAAATCCTATACTTTACTTTAAGACAGACACTATAAAGATTAAGCCTTTTTTCGCAAGCCTACGCTACGCTAGCCAGTGAAATAATGAAATACGAGAAGACGGTCATGAATCGATTGAAAAACACTTGAAAAACACGCAAAATTTTACTATTTTAAATAGATACTTTTACTATTTTAAAGTAAATTTTCCAAATGGGCTCCATTAACACCAATGCATAGCCTACATTTTTTTGTATCACTTTTTTCACTTACATTTTATTTAGACCTGATTTATATAAGGATATAAAAGGCCCACTATTCGTCTACTTTGAAAAAACAATCGTGGTTGTAGCTCTAACAGATTTTTTGTACTTTGAACTAAAATCGGAGTTTTCTGGATAACATCAATAAAACGCAAATAACTTTGAAACAACGGAAAATCGGCTAACATACATGGGGGTTAGATCGATAGGTATTGAGGTCTTCGACCTTCGACCATGGGTCGGCAGTTGTCACTTACCATCAGGTGGACTGCATGCTCGTTTGCTACTCCATCATATATAAAAAAAAACAGTAATCAAAGTATATACACTATTATGGTGTTTAACTGGCTGAGGATTAATCGTCCGTGGATTCAGTTTGACTTTAACTGGTTAACCTGTATATATCTGTGATGACCCTAAGAATTCTAGTCCTACCTGACATCAATCGCAGATACATTGTAACTTGTAAGAACTAAACTGGAACGACTCGTGTAAACCTAAGGTATATCCTTGTACTAGTAAAAGGAGAAATAGCCATGATTCTGTTGCAGTAAAACCGTAAAGAGGTATATGTACCTTTTTATTATGAATGTAAGGAATTAATGAATAACATGTAAATTGTTTTTATTCACAGAGTGACGGCGCACGGAATAAATGGACACTAGAAGCGCAGGATGAATTTGAATCTATTATCGATCCCGACATGATACCGTTGCCGCCTCCGCCAAAATTTGATAATGTAAGTTTTTTATATGAAAGTAACAAGCGAGTATGCAGCTCACCTGATGGTAAGTGTCGCTGCCGCTCGTGGACCTCGGTTATCAAACCCAGATAAAATTATGTCTTTCCTAAGGTGGGCTGTAGGTGCGTTGCTACCTATTAGGAATAAGTTTGAACGGGTCGGATAATTATGAACAGGAGCGTGATCTCTATTAATACAAAGTGGAAAACATAAGGCGCCATCGCTGTCTTGCTACTGAAAATACACACTTTGTGTCTACTTAATCACGTCTCTTCATTTAATTTTTGGTTACAGCCCGCCCCTCGGCGTGGTCGCGGAAAAGCAGGAGGTCGCAAAAAATCCAAACCTGCGACTGCCGTGCAACCCTCGGCGCCTCCTCTACCAGATTCCAAAGACGTGAGTTTCGATATAAACATTTCTACAAGCCTTTACAAAGACCTGAACAGATGCCCATTTGGATATCTGCTTAAACCATGTCGCATCTAAAACCTTCTGCACAACAGCCGATATGGTGATTATATTACCTGGATCGCCAGGTTATGAGTCATTTTCTATTAGGGCGTCATGTGGTCTACGCATTGCAATAACTTCAAAATGAAATCGGACAGTATATTTGAATTACACAATTGGCTAAAATACGTATGCGAAGGTATTACTAATATTTTTATGCCACAAAGCGATATTTAAGTCTATACAGTTTCTGCAAGTGAACTAAATAATATAAACTTAAACTACTTTACTTCTAACTGAATATAATATCGTGAATTTAAAGTTGAAGTCTTGAACGTACCGTGTTTTTTATAAAATGAAGAATCTTTTGTTGCTATAGTCGAAATCCTTGTATAATGTAAAAATAGCGCGAGCGATATGGTATCCATTGCTGGTGTTATTTTATTACAGAAATGCCCCACGCGTTGTTGCGAAACGGATATGGAGCATTGTGGCTGCTACGTGGTAAGTGCTATACGTGGATGGGGAGATCGGTAGAACTTTCCGTGCAAACTACATTGTCATAAAATGAAATTGGTAGTTCAATCTTCAGCATTGTTTTGGTCCATTGGCCAGCAAAACTTAAAGGGAAGATAGGCACGCTGCTTGAAGTTGAACAGATGTTAGCTTATGAACTCTTAAATATAACGAAGTCCACGCAATGCAGAATGTATTTGTTCCATATGTGATTCAGATAAGCCTCTTGGATTGGACATTCGACCAATACGTGACGGTATTTAATTCTTTGTGAGGCTAGTTAAAGTTAACCATGGAAAACCGTTACCACTTTACCTTGATATTTCAGTAGCTTACAAATATAACCACGGACTTTGGAAATGTTAGAACAACGACAATAAGTTTTTATTCCAGTGCACCACTACATGCGGTCATTGCGCGAAAATTGAAGCACATCGGCAGGACGAAGCTGCTGCCTACCCCATCGGCGGCCAAAAGAAGGTGAATAAGGGTTCCCAGTACAAATTTACCTAATATCATACTTTGACCTGATTTATTGTAAAAATAAACATGCGTTTTAATTACCACCTACCATAATTTATGTTGTTCCTCATGTCCGAAGTAAACGTGTCGCCAAATATATTATACTTAAACTACTGTTTAGTGCTTTTAAATAATGATCAAGGTGTACATTTAAAAATATATTCGCAGGAAAAAAGGGATGCCAGTACCAACATTCCAATACCGAGGAACTACCCAGTTCGCTCCTATCATGACATGGTAAGACTTAACAGAGATTTTTTAATGCAATTTTAAGTGACTCTGATACTTTTTTGTTTTCCACTGATGATTTAGTTACCACCACCAACAGTAAGTTACTCCGCAGATTGACGAACTGTGTCAGATATTTTGTTCACCGCTGGTCACCACTGAGACCGACGGTATATAATTATTAATCATAGTCGATAATAATAATCAATCAAGTTAATTTCTACGGTTATTTCACAATCTCTTTACAATTAGAATAGAAATAATTCAATAGTTAAGGCTATGTACCGTTTATGTATAACGAACAATGTGTATGTTTAAAATTATCTTTATAGGAGAAACAAGAGGGATATTTGACTATTTCAATGCCCAAAAACATGACAGCTCGTTCTCAGCACGAGAAGGTAAGATTCAAAAAGCTTTCCTTAACCCAATTTTAATATGCCTGAAACTTTTTGCAAGGACGTAGAACATTGACTCCAGAAACACCACCTCTGTACTTATTTCTGTCAAACAACAGCGGTATTCAACGCTGAGTTATTCTGGTCTGTATATTGTGGTAAGGGATATATATGAGCTGTTTGAACTTAGTCTTACCTGTGGCCAAACCCATGTAGGACCCCAATGCAATCCGGGATTAACAATCGATGGGCGGCAATTACCACTTACCTATTTGCTATGTCTATGACAAAAAATAAGTAAAATCGTCGACGCTGCTGTGATCGATCTAAAGCGGGAGTCCTGTTGTATTGTAAATTATTCACAAGTGGTACTGACCTCTTAACTAAGATGGACAGCTGGCCCATTTGTTGCATTGTATTGTTATTGTATATTATGTGGATTTCAGAAGGCTCTGAGGCATGTAGGTTTTTTATATTGTCTTCTTTCACTTTTATATTAAATGTTAATGAATACATACAAAATTTGAGGTACTTCTGTACCCTAAAGTGATGAATGAAACTTATAATCGCCGGGTTATCAATAATTAACAGGTGACTCCATTCAATGAAGTGGAGCGTTGTGCTGCTCACAGCGGCCTGCACACACACATCCGCCGCCCGCGTCCCATGACACCTGCCAAGGTAACCTGAGTAAAAATCGATCGTTAATAAATAATCGATTATTAACCGACTTCACTTCGATTCATCTATAAACTTCTATAGATTGATTAATCATTCAAAGTGAGAATTAGTAGAAATGTAATAATTTATAGAACGTAAATAATTAAGCATACGATAAATTCTCTAGACCAATACATTGCGCCAAGATTTATAAATAAAATTCATGGATATCACAATTGCTTGATATTGATATTGACAACAATATCAATCAATCGTGATACGTGAGACGTGTCAACATCGTGATATTCTAATCTATATTACAAAATATTTAACAGCTGTTGGCTATCACTAAGAAGGAACGATCGTTGCCGCCTAAAGCCTCAAGCTCTCACGCCCGGCATGCGCATACGTGCCCGAAGCACCAACCAGAGGTAATAATACTGTGTATTAACACAATATACAACACTAGGTACGAACAATGTATTGTTTACTTTGTTGTCTTTATGCATATAATAAATACAAATATGGTTTTGGTCTTGTTGAAAATATACATAATTGTGTTATATGGTATAAAGAAAATATCGTATTGGGTGTTTTTTCTCCGCCACCTCACGGAATTTAAAAATATACCTTACAATGTAGCGGTAGGTCATTTTGGTGGACGACTGCAGCTATCAACCTATTGCCACATATGAACAATAAATGTTTGTTGTTGTTTTATTAAAGTGTGGTTCTTCGTAATTCAATATTTTTATTAGCTTTTTATTAGCTTCACCTGTATGTTAGTTTGTATGTTTGTAACCGACTTCTTTGGGCGCGATTTTGACCCACTTTAAACGGCCAGATTTCGTCCAAACTTTGTAGATTTATTGAGGACCGATGACAATACACTAATTTGATAAAATTATTTGATGTGAAACATCTATTGGCGCGGGTATAAACCGGATCGTTCGCGTGGCGAGGCTAGCCGTGGCTACGGGACGCCACGCTATACTAAGGTATATATGTATATAGCCTATGTGTGAGTGTACGGTGTGGCGACCGGAGCTGACGTGTTTTTTTAATTTATTGCTTGAAGATATCATCGACCAATTGTCACAGTAATATCGTCCGATCAAATTAATATCAAATTTTTGTATTAAACGTAAATAAATGTTTATTAAATAAAGTCAGCACATTCTGTAATAAATTCGTAATACTTCATTTTTTCATTATGCTCTAATTAGTTTCTGTAGTAATACCGTCTTTTATGTTTATTACTTGTACGAGCATGATGGTTTATATCTGCCAGGCATCCCGTGACGGCTCATTTTTATATTTTTTTATTTCATATTTTTTGTTTTTAATTAAAAGTGTATTTTTAGCCCGGTCCAAACCCCCCCAATTTTTATGATGAGCCAGAACTACGAGCCAGTTTACTGAAACTTTACGTCTGGGCTGCGGTAAGTGTATTATTTTTTAACACATGCTAATCTCCGAAACTGTTTTAAATCGATAATAGGAGAAGAGTCTTACAAGATGTCTGAGATTTTTTGTTAAAAAGTGGTAGAGCTCTGCGAAGTTCATTTGCGTAATTTCTATGACGCAATTTCTATCTGTTTGATAACAGCAGCGTTAGGATAGGCAGCGTCGTAGTTAAATAAGTGTAATAAGATAGACGTTACTGGAAGATAAAGGCCGCTTACCACTAAGTTTATTTGAATTTTGGTAAATAGCAAAATAAGATACGGAATATCAAATATTTGGAAATTACCGACATATAAATTTGTAAAGAGAAATGTACGGGCTTGATTTGTGTCTGTGGATTGACTTAAAAAAATTAGGTAGTTTCCTTTAATTTATAATTTCAGAAAAAATTGAGAACTCGTATAAAATAAATTCAGATTTATTATAATATGAATTATATTTGCAGGGTAGGATGCCTAAATTCGATGCGAATGTGTCCAAAGATATGGATGCTCAGAAACTGGAGCGTGTGAAACAGATAAACGCCGATATTATTATAATATCCAAAAAATTAATAAACGTATGTGTTTATTATACTTAGACTTAATATACATATATAAAGAGTCGGGGATAAAGTATTTTCGTATTTTCTGTGTATGAAATTGCAATAACATCTTTTTGCTTCTACAGTTTGTACCTGGCCGGATAACATACTAGTAAAAGCCGATATTTTAACGATTTAAGTAAACTTCGAATAAATATAGAAATGTTTCCAGACAGTTTCAAATTATTTTCTTTTATAAGGTAATCAATGGATATGATGATTGGTCATTTAGAAAATTGATTAAGCAAAAATTAAGACCTTGGTTGGGATTTGTTAATTCATCCAGTACTTAGCCCGAGTTTTTCCCTCTCAGGTTAACACTTGCTTTGCTCGAAAGGGATGTTAAAATTACTTGTCAAACATATTTAATGAAAAAAATTCTAAAATATACAGAAATAAGATCATTACCACGAAATAGCGAGTTATCGAAAAATCCGGTAAAACATTATAAATAAATATAATGAAACTTTTTAAAATTTGTCTCGTAATTCCATACAAAATGCGAGGAAACTTTTCTCCGACCTAATAGATCAATATACAATAATTGGTACTAATTTAGCTGATATTAGTTAATTATGATTAAACTGAAAATTGCTCATTCTTAATGGTTCATATCTGAGGCACACACCACACCTGTTTCTTGAAACTACAGAGAGAATTTCGTAGGTACCTAACCCTTTTATAACGGTTTTCATTACAGGTTAAGATTGTATACGAATACCAAGATGAGATGCAAGAATTTGTTAGCAACAGCAGCCTGTATGTCGACCTGTTACTACTGTGGGTTCATCTCAATGAGCTTTTTTACATCACTTGCAATATTCACGAGCTAAATGCTATTGAAGTAAGTAAGAAAATAATGTTTGCTTTCTACTTCATCCTCAACCCATTACCGTCCCACTGCTGGTCACGGGTCTCCTCTCACAGGGGGGTTAGGCCATAGTCCACCGCGCTGGCCAAGTGCGTATTGGTAGACTTCACACACTTTTGAGAACTTTTTTTTGGAGAACTCTCGAGTGTGCAGGTTTCATCAGGGTGTTTTCCTTCAGTAGCAATTGATAATTAATTTATAATACGCACGTAACTTCGAAAAATCAGAGGTGCGTGTCTGGTGTTTGAACCTCGGACCCCTCGACTGAGAGGCCGTGATTCAACCACTATCACTACCACAGGCTATCACTGCTTTTTACTTGATTCGTTTGTATTCGTTTTGTTAAAATTTCTCTATGCCGCCATATTAAGTGCTCATAATATGGCATTTGAGTTTTCACTATTGAATCTTTATTAATAATAATTAATCCTCGATCCTGATTACGTGGTTGTCATTGTTTATGAATTAATTTTAAGTATATATTCTGTTCAGATAGCGCTCCTAGTGTAGGTGTATATCTACATTAGGAGCACATTATACACTTACAAGGGTATAGAAAGTATTTGTTTATTACAAAATAATTATTTATTGCAGGAGAAAAATGAGGGCAAGAACGTAGACAAGAATACTGGAAGTAACGAGGACAAAAATAATGATACGAAATATGAGGACGAGGTAGAAGTAGAAGTTGAGGTCGAGTATGGAGACGACGAGGAGTACGAAGAGGATGTCGAGTACGAGGACGAGGACTAGAACGGAGGTGGGAAGATGGGTTAGAAGGGAGCGAAAAGGGGGCAAAAAGGAGAACAAAAATTAATTTACCGAGAACGAGATGAGCACTTTTGTTTTAATTGCAAGCAAAATGGCAATGGTCATTTTGTTTATAGAAATGTGTCGAATTCATGACACGTATGTCACACCTGCTTGCAACAGTGTACACCCTTTGGAGCTAATTAATCTCCCACTCAGTTTTTCATAGCGCGTATGTCTCTTCGGATCTGTATAATCTACGCCCTTATCCTAATAAAGTATATGCACGACTCTTTTATCTGTAATATTTGTAAACGTGTAACGATTATAAAATCGTAATGTATAAGTTTATGTACAATAGTATGATTGCTATGAAGGGTACAAGACGCACTTAAGTTCACCTTTCGAAATATTTTTAAGCTTTGTTACTTTTTTATTTGCCTTATTAGTAAGAATTTTAATAATCGAATTTTAATAAGTATTCGAAAGATAGAAGTTTGTAGAAAAGTATATATTAATATATGTAGGGATTTTCTCATGAAATCGAATCAGCTCATATGAAAAAAATCGGAGTAAATTTTGAAAAGTGGGGTTTAGAGACGACATCTAGGACTTTAATACAGAGAAATTTGAAAAATTAATGGTCGGTAGGACGATGAGCTGAGAGAATGAAGTGAATAAAATAAATAATTTGCTCTTACATAGGAGATTCCTGAACCAAAAATTGCTTTGTCTGGCTTACCAGTTTGAATGTAAAACTCATTTAATTTATTCACGTTCTTGACTACTTAAGTTTTATCTGTGTAATCAATAGGCGATTAATTAAAACTAGTACTTTATATCAAGTCAGGTCAAAAGTTTGCAACCAAATGAACATATCCTTCTATAAAATTATAGTTAATATATAATATTTTCAAAGATATTGTTTTTATGAGCTAATACCTAGGGTATGAGATGCGGTGGCGCTAAGATATAAAACACATATCTAGATTTACCTAGGTTCTAATGGCCATATAATTTTCCATTAAATCATTACAAAACAACAGAGTTAAGAGCTGGTAAAAAATAAAACCTTAAAGTCCAATAAATACGATTACAGTCCGGAAGATTAGATTCTTGTAATGATATACGTCCGTTATTAATAATTGTTCCATCCAATTCTTTGCCTGCCAAAGTTCATCATTTTACAATTCGGACTTAACAGAAATGGTAAAATTTTGATCTTTAGTAAACAACGATTGCATAGGTTAATAACGGCTCATAATAAGTCCATATCAATCTGTCCATTTATATTTAATAAAAAAACTGATGAATTTCAATTGATTATCAGGTATTTTTTGCTTTCTCAAACTTTTGACCTGATGCGATCGATTTCTCAGAACTACGAATTTACGGTATTTTGGGTCCAGTGTCCGTCTTCTAGGGAACCCTTTCTTCGGGACTAACTAGTTTCAAATGTAACATATTAAGTTATGCTTTAAAATCATCAGCTAAACCTGGATGACTGATTAGATACCTATTTTCTATTCGCTCTTACCTTACACAGTTGTGTTATTTTTGTAACTAACAAATCATAATATTTTGAAAGAAAACAATATCTTTAGAAACAACGGGGTTTTAAAAAGAAAAAATATTTCTCATGAATTTAAATATGTTTAAAAAAATATATATATATTTTTGAGTCGAACCCAATTTAACGTATAAGTATTCAAAATTTAAAGAAAAAGTCCAAATTGATTTCATATTTCT
Source organism: Spathilepia clonius (assembly GCA_018250295.1). Taxonomy (NCBI): domain Eukaryota; kingdom Metazoa; phylum Arthropoda; class Insecta; order Lepidoptera; family Hesperiidae; genus Spathilepia; species Spathilepia clonius. The sequence goes on from DWRA01000222.1 coordinate 24,656, forward strand.
ATGATAAATGAAACTTTAGGGAAAGAATTTAATATTTTGTGAAGATATTCCACATTTTATTTATCCTAACGTAATGTATCTTTAAGGTAATTTTCTTATTCAGTTTTTATTTTACCATTTTAATAATATGATGGAAACACATTTAGGAATCACATGGCTTGGACGGTTCTAAAGATATTTCGTCTTGATTTTATGAGCTTCTTTTTTATAATAATTTACTCAGTTTATCAATTTTGAATTAGGTAGTTAAGACGACACTGATGATTCGAGTGATGCAATGAATAGTATGCTGGTCTGCCTTGGCAAGGGTCTTGATTTTCGCCTAGGCAGACATCTAAATCAAAAATTTAGATCGTTCTAAGTAGGTCTGTGTCTATATGTGTATAAATATGTATGTACCGGGTACCCTTGGCATTTACAAGTGAGTGTATAAATTCTATAATATGTTTTTGAAATTTTTGATTGTTTTTAATCACAATATATTTTTATGCCTAATGAAATTAACATTATTTTGGAACTTTTTGCTCAGTGGCACAGTACGTGTATACTATTTTAAACATTAGTAAAATTTCTTACGAACGGTATCTTTTAACCTATGATTTTATGTTCCTACTTTAGCAAATAAGTAAAATATTGTTGTAATAGAACTGCAAATTATTCTGGCCACGTATATTATGAATTAATTTAGCGTTTATTGTATCTTTGAGGATGTTTCAAAGAATCTGCCACCGTAGGATATAAGGGTTCTTTAAAATAAATGTGTGTTTCCTATAATTTTAGAAAAAGTATAAGTACTTTAATAAAATAGTTCAGTATCCAAGACCTTTCTATTGAATCTTTCTTAAACTATTTCTTAATTTTGGGAATTGGGACGCATTATAAAGTAGACAATAAATGTTGGTAGTGCTAAGGGGTAATTTTTTGTTATTTATATACTTTACTATATTTTTCAGTAATTCATGACCACCATTCCTTTGTGAATGTAATATAAAACTGTTAATGATTCATTTGATCAAATATAAATCTACCGAATTTACTAAATATTTTGCTGGCTGTAAAAAGCATGACTGCAATGTATTATGGTCCACTTCTGGACACAACTGCAGTACGTCGATTCCATGCATTTTGGATGTTGTAATGAAAAGCGTATATTATTTTGTAGCGTCCTACATTTACACCCAAAACTGAATACTTTTTTATTTTACTGATTCTTGAAACACTAATTTCAAATTGAGAATCACTGTATATACGTTCCACTTACAATTGTAGTAGGTATATTTTTGATGTATACTGTGTGTTTTAATCTTGTCTACATTACCTAGTATAATAGTTTATAAGCATTTATATAAATGTAGTAGCAAAGGGTATATGGGTACCTGAGATGTATTTACTAACTGTTTATTGTATTTGTATTCGTCAATTAAGTGTAAGCTTTAATGTATTAACCTACACATTGATAATACAAATACGAACTATGTTTTCCCCAGGCCTAGCGTGCGTGACAAGAAGTCTAAAGTTTTGTGAGTTTTCTAGAAAGATTTTCGTAAGGGTGGTTCCGGATTATGCCACTGTGAAGTTTTGAAGGCTGAGTGGGGAGATTTCGCGGAGGTTACAGATGGATTCTTGCGATTGTATTGAGAGGGACGTTACCTAACAGTCTTTTTCGAATTTTCTGAGACAATTTTTTTGGGTTTGTAGCGTTTTTGGAGAGAAGGCAGGGCTTTGTAAATAAAATAAAATGCATTTTTGTTTTTTTAGTGGACTCTTGAAGGCTGGGTGGGAAGTTCTTGCGGAAGTTATACACAGATTCTGGGGATGGATTTGAAAGTGAGGTTCGTAGTATTTTTGGTGTTTTCGGTGGGTAATTTTTAGGATTTATAGTATTTTAGTAGAAAAGATAGTGTTTAAATGAAAATATTGTATGTTGTAATATAAAGCATTTTCGTGTCGCAGTAAAGTGTTAATGGTTGGGTGGGTGTGATGATATCGCGGAGGTTAGAGAATGGTTTTTGGGATTGTATTGAGAGGGAAGTTTATAGTCTTTTCAGAGTATTCTAAAGGGTAATTTTCGAGAATTCGCTTTCTGGAAGAGTAGACTCATCTTTGTATTATAACATACAACGCATATCGCGTATGCCGTTTTTCAATCACACCTGAAGTGTGGAAGTAATATCGGTCGATGTCTATGGGAGAGCTTGTCACCATGCTTGTTTTTGGGATATGGTATTTTGGGAGAAAAGACAGTCTTTTAGATTATTGGCATTGTATGTTGTCGTATAAGGTTTTTAGTCTTGCGGCAAGATTTTAAAGGCTGGCTGGGTGTGGTGATATCGTGGAGGTTAGTGGTTTTTGGGACTGCTTTGACAGAGCAGTTTGTAATGTTACGGCGTTTTGGAGGATAATTTTAGATCCACCTTTATATTACAACGTACAAAGCATATCGCACATCACTTATCACGTTATTAAACGTAAGATATAGCGTCACAGTAACATTGGTCTATGCCCATAGGATTTGTCATCATGCTCGGGCCCTCTGGCAAGCAAAACTGTTGCGATATAGATTTTAGTGACACCTATCATAATATCTATGTTCGTGAGTAGAAATGTTAATAATCGTTTAATAGTTGTCCGTAGCAATCTTAAGTAGTAATTATAGTCACGAAATAAAAATATTTCTTGATGTTAGCTTTTAAGGCTATGGCAGTTTCTAGTCAACTGAGGTACAGGATTAACTAGTTTGCAGTAGATTTCGCTAATTTTGCTTGAATCTCACAAGATAAACTTACAAAATGGATAGAAAAATACTTTAAATATAATCAATCCATCTGTACTGAAGTACTATTTCAGTCAATGTTGCTCGGGAGGTATTTTTCAGTTTTAATTTTTGCTTTGTATTGCAATCGTGGATTTGTTATGTATTCTCGTCGTTTTAAAAATTATGTCCACGTTATTTTAGCCTTTTTGATCCTTCTCCCATCTTCTTGGCGTCCGTTTGAATTTAGCAAGATACTTGTTGTCAGGAAGCTTATAATCCTACCTACCGCAATCTCCTTTGCCACATTTTTAATTGCTCCTCAACTGTATGACCTACATGTGGATGACCCTTAATTGTTTGATTTTCGTATTATTATTATTGTTAAGTTAAGTTGTTGTGAGTAGGCGATATACCTATTTAGAGAGTTAAGTTTTTTTTTAAAGTTGAATATTGCTCAAGTTAAATATTTACGAACCCTTCACAACTTTAGAATTTTTTTCACTGAGTCTTACATTAATTACTTATTTCGCTGTTAATGTAATACATTTTGTGGCCTGATTTTTTGAGATAACTACTTTTTTGCAACCCCCTTACACTTACGCCGTTGAACTACGGTTGTAGTATATCTTTTGAAACAATGGTCTAATGGTTAATCAAAACTATCTGTAAGCTTCTACTACTATATTTTAATATATCAATGTGTATTTGTGTCAAATAAATAAATGTTGTAAATTTTTGTTTATTTTCATACCCTTTTCCTGTTAAATTATATAAATTACTTTAAGATAATCTGCAATTAAGAAGTTTAATTTATCAATAGTGTAGAAACACACTTCACATCTCCGAATTTACAATAAAAGACGGCAAAAATTATATACGAACGTTGACAGTTTATTAACCAGAAGAAAGAATTTACAACAACGATTTTTCCAATAATACAAAAAGCTATCTACATACAATTTCATATTTAAACATTTAGTTCTTTTTTAACAAAAAGGTGAAAATGTGCCAGATATATATAAAATAACGAATATCAATTTTAATAATAAAAAAGATAAGAAAATATAAAAAACTAAGGCGTCGCCTACAAATATAGTAGACTTCATCTAAAGTTAAGTGGTCAATGTGAAACGCTTTTAAGTGATCATTATTTTTGAGTAGTCACTTACAAGCTCAAATAAATAATAAGAGATCCGCTCTGGGACTGTTCACGATACACACGACACGCCTTGTCAGTAATGCTAGTGATGTCATAAATTGTTCAAAACAAATGTCACACGGAAAAAGAACATAAAAAAGAAAAAGAAAAGAAAAGTTTAATGAAAAATGAATAAGATAATATTATAGTTTTATCTGAGATCGATCAATTTAATATAATACAAAAAATACATTTTGTCGTCCAAAATTAAAAGCTGAAAGAACCGATGAAAGGATTATACGCAAAACCAAAATAGTATCGAATATTATTATACTGGAAACTTCCGCTGTACCTTTTTAACCGATTTCCCAAAGAGAAGAGGTTATTTATTTGTCGCACATATATATGCATATTATTATGGTTTTCATGTATATTCGGCGACTAACTCATTACGCCGCGACAGATTCACACGATTCTAAGACGATTGCAAGCGACTTGATTCAAAGCGGGTTTTACTTAATGGGAATTGGAAATTCCTGGCAGTTTTGGAACACCGAAAAGAACACGATTTCTCATCTTCTCAAATAACTACTATATGTGGACTAATTCAAATTTTAATTTTTCTTCTGAAAGAATATTTCATTGAGGTAATTTTGTTTCATGAAAGGGTTATGTACTGACGATGGGATCTTTAAGTTATTGAGTGGAAATTTTCATTACTATCCCTGTGTTAACCTGTATGTTTTAATTACCACTGTCTTAGATTTCTAGCCCATAAAATTTCTTAAAAAGACATTTCATTAAAGTTTTGGCTCTTATGTTGCAGTAAGAACAAGGGAGGTGCCGATTTAAGTTAATATTTATGTTGAGGGTTAGGTACATTTATAGGTACATTTACAAGTTTACGTTATATTTTTATTTCATCCTTATATTTACATTTACTCGTACGTTAAGGCTAAGATTTTGGTTAAGATGAATCAATATTCATATTTAGGTATGGTTTTAATAGGTTCAGGTTTACGTAGAAATTTGAACATTCGTCCACGTTTACCTTTATATATCTATAAATTTATATTCACTAAGAAAAAAACATTTCAACATTCTATTGATATAAAAATTAGTAGGAATACAAGTATTAGTTTTGAAGGTGGTAGAATTTTTTGCGGTTCGACTCCGGAGGCACATAACAGCAATGTTAAGCTGCTATATTCGGGTTTAAAGGGTGTGCTAAGGTTGACATGCTTTTCTGAAGAGATCGAACTCGTCAGGGTGTAGCAACGTATCTTTGACCGACCTCCGGTAGAACAATAATATTACTTGAGGGTAATTACAGATCACCATGAGCTGTAGTAAGCTCGTTTGCTACTTATATAAAATAAAAAAGTGTATATGGGTGTATAAAAGGGTATAAAGGTGGTAGAATACTTTGTAGTTCGACTCCAGGGGCACCACCGCCACACTTATTTCTGCCTAATAATAGCAGTGTTAAGCGCTGCTGTGTTCTGGTTTGATGGGTGTGGTAAGAAAGATAAACTTAACGAGGCATTCCAACTTAGTCCTCAGGGG
>DWRA01000223.1:0-30097 GCA_018250295.1 Spathilepia clonius
CACTGCTGTTATTAGGCAGAAATAAGTGTGGTGGTGGTGCCGCCGGAGTCGAACTACAAAGGGTTCTACCACCTTAAGTCTGTAACTAATAATAGTTACAGACTAAAGGTGGTAAAACATGTCTTATTTATTTATGTAAATAAGACATGTTTTACCGACACTAAGTAGCACCTAAGACTTACCTGACATCTGAATCCTAAATACATACACTCCTTAAGACTAAATTAAACCCAATTGACTTTGGGGCATTGAAACAGTTTAGAGGGCAATAGTTAAAAAAAAACAAGTGAATCTTTGTGAACCCCTTTCCATTTCCCATTCAGAAATAGAAGGCCTTTTATCATCGGCGCTACTGTCTGTAGTTGCTCATTTTAACAATTTTGCGTAGAATAATTAATAGAAGACGAAATAAGTTCAAGAACCTTTGATCTAGGTTGATGATGATTACCTTTTAACCCAGAAAACAAAAGCTTTACACCATTATTATGATGCAAAACAAGTATTGCGCTGGTGCGTAGCAGTCAAACTACAAAGTTCATACCACAACTTCCATAATAAAGCCATTATAACGTGAAGTTAACAGCTAAGAACTTTTCATCCGTCGGTTTAATAAGTTTAAAGTTATCGGATTGAACCCTCGCAAAGGTTAAACACTGTACTAGTCCGCGAGCTTATAAAGATGATCCCTGGAAGCTTTAACTAAGCTTTTGAAGCATTGGCGAAGTTTGATAAATGTTCGATAAGAATTAACCTTTGCATACATTAAATTATCAATTTGCATTTAATTGCTATGTGTTTACTGCTTACGGAAATTATTTAGTTACTTTAGTGTGTATACATGACAGCTACATAAACTAACAAGACCTATAGGCCATAGGCAAGTTGCTCGTGAGTCAACTTTTGTAAATGCACGTGTTTTGTTTTATGTATGGTTATTTATTTCCTGTTTGTTTCTAATATGTATCTTATTTAGTTCTTTATATATTGTAATGGTCTTTAAAGATTTGTATGTCAGACTTCACTTAAATAATGCCTTTTCAAGTTTTACATTTGTGGATTTTTATACTATTGAAATAAAGGGCTAACTCATATAAGTCACGGGTATATTTAACCACTGCTTTATGTATGTGTCTACACACATTATTGTTTCAGATACATTGTCTCTTACCGTTTCAGCATCATGTGTAGATTAAGGTGGCTAACAAACCAAACATGTATGTAAAATTTTAACTCAATCAGTTGGGATTAAGTGGTTTAAATTTCAGTTGTAAGATTTCATCTGAACATACGTACATACATAGTTAGTTAAATAAAAGCTTGTAAAATGAATAATAGAAACTCCAGTCACAAAGAACACGCCAGCCGAGGACTGGAGACACTTCTGAAAGAGACCTTAAGGAAACAAATGACACAATTTGCGAGGCAAATGGTTAGTAAGCACCGAACACAATCGGCGAGCGATTCTTCACGAAACTATTGGAGAAACAAAAACAGGACGATTTGCCGAGGCATTAACGAGAGGCGTGGAATTTGCATAAATTTGCGTTAAGTAAATGGGGTTCCCTGACAAGTTTAATCTTGTCTTTGGAATTTATTGCCCCTTCGTCTGCAGCCTCCTGGCCTTTGCATTGGCTAAATAAATATTTGGCTTTGTGCTTAACGGAGGATCTAAGGAGTTTCGCGCAAGATATTGTTCAAAACGTTAATTGAATTAATGGTCATTAGGTTCCGTTTTATTTGCTATAATTTCGGTAATTATAACTTACGATCGTTTTTTATCATTTTAATTTGAAACATTTGCGAAACCAAAATTGGTTTTATTATCACAGAGTACTCTATAATTGGAAAGCTTTACACAATAAAATTACACTATTATCCATGCATTTTTCGATAATTTTCTTTAAAATTCTCTTAAATGTTCTTTAAAATGTTCCATGCTTATGATAACATCATAAATAATGCATGGCGTATTCAATGTTAATTGTACATTTATTATTATTTTTATGAAAGAGCAAAGAAGACCGAAAATCCGCTTCTTGTAGAGGAACCGACTTAGTCTGAATACCATAATAACATAGTCTGTGATTTTTTTAAAGTTGACCAATACAGTTAAAATTGTCCTTTAAAAGTATGAGACGGACGCCACAATTTTAATAGCCTTCTTTTATACGGAACCCAAAACCTGTAGAAGTTCTTCTAGTAAAATAATTTAATTTTAGCTGTATCTTGGTTTTCACGTTACTGCTCACTGTTTCCACCCTCTTGATAAATTTATTCTCTTCAAAGATTAAAATCGTTGCAGCCACTCGGTTTATCGTAAAGCTAAGGATTCTGAGCTTAAACAAACAACTTCAGCTCTCACAGAAAAATAGAAAGAACAACTTCTTTGTTCAGTGGTTTGAGTAAATATAAGATTTAAAATTTTGTTTTTCCTGGAGAATTTTGAGAAAAATACTTTATTTTGAACAAATTTGTTACTGTCACAATAATCTAGAGTGAAGATTATTTGTACTTAACTGTCGTAGTCGAGGACACATTACTGCTACAGTTGTAGATTTGACTTGAGAAAGCGTCAGATATCACAAAGTTGTTTGACTTCAGTCAAACATAGACAAACATAGTTATTGTTAGTTCCGCACTATTTTCAAACGAGCTAGAGAACGTATATCTGTAGGTACAGGATACAGTGAATACTGTACACAGTGCAAAGTGGCTACTCTGTGGTTTTAGTGAGACACTTCTAATAATTTTTAACCCACTATTAACAAAAAATCTGTTGTTTATTATTTTTTATTCTATCAAAATTAAATAAAGTAATTCAGGTGCAATTAAGTCTACCACCGCATTCATCCACCTGAAGTAAAGCCGTCATTAGAACCTTTTTATCTCCTTTGTCCACACCCGCATCATAATCTTCTAATACATCAATGTACCGATTAGACACTTAGCCGTGTACCAAGCGATCTGATTCATTAATCACGTCATTGTGAAAACTACATGCACCGTCTTACCCCGTTCTAGTTTAAACCTTAGCGCAGGCAGCGCAAAGTTCTCTTTTGTTAATTCCTACTTTTGTTCAGATTAGAATGCGGTATTTAGCAGGATACAGTTGATTGATTGGCGTCCCCGGGGTCAGAGATCAGTACGCCTTGAGTAATTCATTTGTTAGTACGTTATGGACTATAATACTCATTTGAATGTGTTTTAAGAGCGGCAAGTGTTCGATAAAGCCATGAGGTGAAATTATACCCGCGATAGTTTGATTAATTTCAATAAAATATTAATACTATTACTTGAAGTTTTCTACAAAAATGTTATAATACACATACAAAATAAAAATTTGAAGCATCCATATTTATAAAATAGTACGACTTGTTTATAACTGTTCTGTCCTTAGGCGGTCCGCCAAGCACTATAAGTCCAAGCGGGTTGTCTGCAGTCATAGTAATATTTTTAATCCAACACCGGACCACAAAAATTGAAATGCTCACAAATTAATCTCGTACGAAACAAACATTATGTAATTGTTATCAAGAAGGCAAATGTACATAAAAGTAAACAATCCCAAAGAGAAATTTAAAGCAAATTAAAAGTTAATCAACATAAGGTACGAATTTAAGACAATTTCGTCCGTTACTTTACAAAATTAAGCGCGAAACCTATATAACTGCATTAGCATCGTTTGTCCGCGGGCAAACGTTTTCCACTTCTCCATCTTCTGTTACTGAATCTTAGGGTGAAAGAATAAGGGTGGTTTTGGATTGAAAGCTTTATATTTGAAGGAACTGCTGAATGTCTAATTTGCAAATGGAGTCGTGTCGTAGGCCGTGCAATTTGGCTTAAGCGAAAACTCTTAGCGCGCTCTTTGCGCAAGTAATCGAGTCTAGGAAAAAACATCTTGGCGTCTGAATAATGTGTTGACTTTCAGCTTCTATGTACATTGTTTCCATTAAAAATAAAAGTTTTAACTATTTTTTGAAATTCACTCATCACACAAGTCATAAAGCTATGTTTGGATATTTGTGGTCGCAAGAATTTTCAGAAAGAACCCAATTTTACAAATTATTGTATTTCAAGAAATTTCTATCTATTTAAAATTGGTCGGATATCGGATCGGGATCGGAATGATGATAAAAATAAAATAATGCTATTAAGCTGCATTCAATGCAAGATAACAAAACTTCAACGAATTATACATTGTATTAAGAAATTGAAGAAACTCCAAGCTGGAAAACTCCGTTCATATTATTTACCTGTTCAGGACTCGAATGAAGCGAGTTAAGCACATAAATAACAGCTTATTACAGAAGTTGAGACACGGTTCAGTTGGAGTCTGAAAAGTAAAATTCGAACTCTGAAACTTATAGAAGCTGAACGTTGTTTCGAGTTTTTGAAATCTTTTCTTTTTGAGTCAACAAGATTACTTCTTATAAAGTTGAGTGATAGAACAGAACTACTAGTGAATCTAGTATATCTAATAATGACTCTAGAAAATTGATATATAACAAAACTTGCGGACCGGGAATAAACATTTTAATTTGGAAAATAATTAAAACAAAGATCAGAAAATTAGAAGAAAACTGGGTCTCAGTATCTGTAGCACTATTACTAATAACGCTCAAGCTATAACCAAAAAATTCAGAAGTTACCAAAAAAATTCATCGAAATCGAAAAAGCCGTTTATAAGGATAAGAAGACGCTCGTACTTAGAATGGCCACATGAATAATTTTGTATAAAGTTTGGAACTTTACGTATAAAGATATATGTATAACAGAAGTATTAAAACATAGCTGCCTTAACGACATAAACATTAACGATGTTACATACATACAAAATAAGCGACTACAAGACTTACACACATATAATAAATACTAAATGAAAATATTTGGGACTTATTGAGAGACATTATCCGAGTCGCAGTTTTGTCGATATTCATTACTTTATGTCTTTAGTGTTCCTTAACTTCATTAATACTCCTATCGATGGAACGGAAACTGGAAAGAAAACAAGATTATCTTAGGAACTTGTTAGGGAGCACGATAAACCCAACAGGAACAATGGACTCTAATGAAATAACTCCTCTTGTTTAGCTCCAAACTTGTTCCCGGTTCCTCGTGTGTTGTCTTCACTTCGCTCATTAAACTTTCCACGTATAGAAGCTTAGAAGCTCATCTTCTTTCCACCCAATTTCTTTAGTCCTTTGTGTTTTGTAAAAATGGCGTACTTATGAATGCAATTGCGTATAACGGTATTAATTGTATATTATTTGTATATCAGTGTATATGTTAGTATTATTCAGTAATTGACTGAAGAAGAAAAATGAAATATAAAAAAGTAATTATTTGTTTTATTAGGTAGTACTGAAAGAAATTTAAAAAGTGATTCTTTAGCAAAGTTGCTTCATACATTTCAAATCCATAAGATCGAGGCGTAAGGGGAAGTGAAACTTATGATTAAATTATTTAGTGATAACCGTGGTCTTCTCAAGGGTATATTTCGTAAAATGTCGTAAAATCCCATTTTCTATATCATACATCAGGCTGGATGAGCTGAGTCGATAGGCAAGCCCTCGGGACCGGGAATACATCGTTCGACTCCGCCTACTCGGGAGTTAGGGTGATTGGAAATTTCGTGAGCACTTTTTGTGTGATCGAGAGTAAGCACAGACCGTAATAACTGTGTACAAGAAATATATTAGAAATATGCGTAATACAAACCTTCTGTTTTAAGTGATTACTATGACATACGAGAAACCAATTTCGAATAAGTGGTAGAACTCTTCGTAGTTCATCATTTCTATGCCTACTTTTGTTTTATAGCAGCTATATTAAGGGCTGTTTTCGAAAGCGATAATACTTGCCTGAACATTCTCTGCGAAGTTTCTTCCGTAGGTAGCCTAAAAAAAGAAAATCATAAATATACGAAGATGATGATCAACGCCTAATTATCCATCACCATCCTTGGACCGTGTTCGTTCGTCGGGGTTATAGTAATATATTCTGTGGTCGTTTTTCGTCCATAAAATGTATTGGTATCACCTAGTATAAGTAGTTTATTAAGGAATAAAAAACTAGTTAACTTGTGTTCTTTTTGTTTTAAAAAATATGACAGTGTGTCTCTATTTGATGGATGGGCCAATCTTCGGATAAGTAGACATTTTAATGATGATCATAAATTATATTCAGTGTCTGGGTATTTACATACTTAAGTTTGTTTTTTTTTATTTTTTATTGTTTTGAAATAGCAGAAGGACACGCAGTTCTCCTGATGATAAGTGGCCACTGCTACTCATGGATATAGATATCCACCCCGGATAATATAAGAGTCCTACCTGATGTCGAAAAGAGGTGCGTTGCTACCCCTGAAGTATAAATTGCAACGCCTTAGAACACTTATTATTAGGCAAAAATAGAAGTGGTGTTGCCGAAATCGAACCACAAAAAGTTTTAGCACCCTTAAAGGTCTAAAGAAATCATAGTTCGGGAGTACAAATTTAGAAAGCTACAAGTCGGTGTAAAGGAATGCCAGTAATGAGCTGAAAGTTTTTGCGACAGGTTCACGCAATTAGTGCTAAACGTTTCCAGCTATTTACTAGGCATTCAAATAGCTATAGACTCGAGTGCTGGGCATTTACCTAGTTAAGAATTTGCGCTGTTTAATTGCGTCACTTGGAATTCCAAGTAAATTACATTTACCACTTTAGCATTTATCACTTATGAGGCCTATTCTAGATATTTCATTGTTTCGCTTATGTTAATCATACCTCATTGTAAGAATTATCTGGAAAATTTATTTTTGAAAACTGATTGGATTTTAAGCGACCATCTTAATCCGCAGGAGTGGCAAAGCATTTGTGATTGGCTTCAACTGGAATCTTTGCTATGTAGTTGACTACAGATGTCCAAAAATGTATGCCCATGGTAATGACCACTCGCCATTAGATGAGCTGCATACGCCTTTGTTATTTCAATCGTATACAAAAATGGTGCTTTTTATTTGAATATCTTTGGGGGCATCCGAAGATGGTGGAATTCCACGTGATTTATCCTCGAACTCTCAGGATATAAAACCAAACTTCATACCTACGATATCTTTTCAAAAAATATTCGTAAGTTCCTTTATCTAAAACTTCACACGCAGTCTCCCTCACGGTCGGTAAATCAAACCACTCCCTCGAGATATCTGCAGCCGGACACTCCATCGTTCCGGACGCTCTGCAATAACCTCGCATCCAATGATTAATACGATATTGTGCGGAAAACTTAACATTTCAACATATATAGTGTAAATCGTTATTATATTATTTCTATTTACAGAGTAAAATGTAGCTTGCACCACTTAAAGCAATTGGTCTACGCATGAAACTTAGCACTTGAAATTTTGATATGAAATAAACATTAAAAAAAGAGCATTAAAAATGTAAAGATTAATTTACACAGGACTGGAATTCCACATAAACAACCGCTGATGCGTTTATATCTTTTTTTTACATTAATTCAGTAAGTGTAGCACATTAACACAATATAACCGAACGATTTACCTTTGGCGATCCAGTATTATGGTTTCATTAATTAGCCACTCCAACTCATTGTCTTGTTGAAGTCTACTTGGTAAGAAGCCACGCTTTACTCTATTGGCTTATATTTTTTTAACGTACATGCCAAACATTAGAAAAATATTTCTTCACTAGTAGTAACATCTACTAATGCATCTTTTATCAACTTTACCATCTTAAAAGTTCATGAGAAGGAATGACCGGTAACCCTCCGATCATATGCCCGTTAGGGATATAAAATCTACAATGTCCAAAAAATACCGCAAATATTTGTCTAAGCGTATCCTTGTGGTCGCTAAATCAGCAATGCCTTCGGGCTTCACACTCGGTCGCGGCCTGCAATAAACTCACGCCTCCTATGATTCATGTTAGCACTGCCTTACGGTGAACGATCCGGAAAATAGCCTAGGATTTGTGGACCAGAGGAATAATTCCTTCGACTTAAACTTAAACGAAAAGTATGCTTAGTGTGGCGTAACTTCTATTTATTTTTAAGTTATAGAGTAAGTATTAAGACGAACCAACTTGGTGTTTAGGGATAGTAATGCATTTGTGACCGACCTCTGGTAGGACTGTAATCTTGTCCGATGTTGATTACAGATGTCCATGAGCAGCAGTTGCCATTTACCGTTAATTGGACTACATGCTCGTTTGCTACCTCTATACCATAACTGGTGCTACTAATATTACTAGCACTAGTAAGGATTATGTTTTAAAATATAATAAGAACAGCCATGTAATCTTTGGGGCCCGTTCGTCTTCGTAGCGAAATAAATACCTTCTGAAATTGTGACAGGTAAGTAACCCTAGAAAAGAATTATATAGGAATAGTTTTTAAATGAAAATGATATTCATATTAATTTTAATTTGTTTAAATAATATCTACAATGCAACCATAGCTTTCCACGTTTGAAATTAAAATTGGTGCTAAGTGAATTATTAGAGTTCACAGACGCTAGTTTAAAATAATTATGAAAATGTTATGACATCTGTAATGGTAATGAGACAACATGGTATTAGCATATTTAGGTAACTTACGATATTTAAATCAAGACAGTGCGCTAAGCCAAGTTTACACGGGTAAGCATACACTATGTAGGCTTACTTATCTACTTATTTGATATTTATATACCTCTTAGACTGGTTTTTTTTATCTAGATACACATAACAAAATTGAAGTATCTGTTGGTACCTAATGTTGTTTTTATATGATGGAGTAGCAAACGAGCATGCAGTCCACCTGATAGTAAGTGCTAACTGCCACTCATGGACACCTGTAATCCACCCTAGATAAGACAAGAATCCTACCTGAAGCCTACCACAGATGCGTTTCTATCCCTGAGGACTAAGTTGAAATGCCTCGGATAAGTATTTCTCCCAAGGGAGAAAAAAAGAGAAAGTTTGGTAAGCCAAACCCTTCAAACGGAAGACAACAGCGCCTAACACTGCTGTTATTGGACAGAAATAGGTGTGGCGGTGGTACTTTCGGAGTCGAACTACAAAGAGTTCCACCACCTTCATGACATAAGCATAAAATGCGCCAGAAAGTATACACACACTACATTTAAAAAAAAATAATTATAACAAAATTCGTATGTTTAGTTTTCTGTCTGTCGGTGTCTTTTTCTTCTGACTAATCTTTGAAATGTCTGGGCCAATTTTGTCGGGACTTTTACTGCCTCTAGCTGATGTTATATAGAAATAACTTAGGTACCATAAGTTATTCTATTTAAAAAAAAATGGATTCCGCGCTAAAGAAATTAAAAACCATGAAACTATAAAATTTTGGCTATACTCAGACTTAACATTACAATTTTAAACTAAGGTGAAACCACGGAACGCACCTCGTTAAAGATAAGTATAGTGTAACAATCATAAGATATTCAGGTTAATATTTTTACGTGTAAGTCAATTTCAAATGGTGCTTATTCAAAATGGAACTATATTTATTCATTTATTGAAATTTGATTTGTTATTTATAATTCATTATTAGAATATTGTATTTATGAATTGGAATTATTGTTATTATTAATTTATTTGATTAATTGGAATTTTAAGAAAAATTACTCGTACACCATCCATTTTAACGGCAACGCCAAACTAAATTATTTTCTTTCAAAAATGTTGAACTTGGCTCTCTCATGCATGTTTGATTTGATATTCTATTTTATCACTTGTGGCTTAGCAACATGCGATGTTTGAAGAGATTGTGTGCTTGTTTCGTGTTTATGTTTATATTTATTACTTACACTTAACAGTTAACTCGCTTATAGTTTATGTATTTGGTATAACTCTACACCTTTTCGTGTCGCAAGAAGGCACAATAATTATGAAATTTATATTTATTTAAAATTTATTGCAAAAACTCTAACAGTGAATTTTGTATATAATATAAATATACGTAATAATGATGAAATAAATAATTTAATATCTTGAAAAGGTTTTTGATGAAGCAAATATGTCTATACAAGAAGTGGACTGTGGGTGATCGTAGTTCTAGAAGTTGTTGTAGTCGGTTGTAACTAATCAGTTGACGACAAGTCCTTTTCCGCATATTTTTTGTATATTGCCATCATGTTAAGAGCCAGCCAGATACACTGTTGTTAAAATCCGACTTTCAGCCAGATATATTGTTGCTAAAATTTGCTCTAAACATAAAACAAAATAATCACAAATGATATTAAATATGTAATATGTTTATAACACGTTCGACAGGAGATACATATTTTCTAAACAAATTTGTAAGAACTCAATGATAATAGACTTTCCTTTACAAAACTTCTCTATACAAGTATTTTCAGACGTCACAAACGTCTCAGGTTATTAAGAATCTCGAGTCAATAAAAAGCAACCATTAGTACATGTGCCCTTACCGTCAATAGACGTCGAACATAACATAAAAGGACATAAAAATCCCGCACACGTCACCCAATCAACCACATTGATTCGTGAAAGAAAAGAGAATAAAAACATAAGTGCGTCGTTTTCCTCAATGGCGTAACAAACAGAAGACAGCTTTGAAAAATCCGATATATTCATATTTTGTGTGAAACGCCTTTAGACGTCGCGAGAACTCGTAAACAAGTTTTATAATCTTATGGAAGGTACAAATAGTGGCAAGCGTGAGACGGTGGACTTGAGGAGTTCCGTAGGGGTATTTTAATGTGGTAGAATTTTTTGTTCTTCAACTCTGGAGGCTCCACCGCCACACATATTTCTGCATAATAGCATCTGTCTTAAGCGCTGCTGTCTTTTGGTTTGAAGGGTTTGGTAAGGGAGATTTAGTTATTCGAGACGTTCCAGCTTAGTCCTCAGAGGTTTCAACGTGTCGTGTCGTAGTTGCCACTTACCACCGGGCGGACTGCATGATCGTTTCCTATTTCATCCTATTAAATAAAAAATTATAAGCTGCTGTTTTACGTCTCTCATTATTTATTTCTGTAAGTTAAATAATAGGTTTGCACACGAGTCCTCGAGTCCCTAAAACATTTGCTTTTTATCGGCCGCCTTTCTTTTATAAGGTCTCATTCCCGTCTCGAGGGCGAGTGATTTGTTCGTGCGAATTCCACTTAAAATTTTGCCGTTCCCAATGAAAGGAATGAAATGTTGCTTCTGGTCACGTAATGAATTATTATGTTGCGGAGGTGTTGCGGAAAAATCTCATCTTTTTTCTCATGTCAAAGGTCTTTGGGGAATTAATTCGGGATTTTTGTTGTGAAAATTATCATTTTCAATTTGGGTTCCATTCATTCTTGAATTTGAAAAGGTGTGATGAATTACAGGCAGGTAAAAAGACGGATTTGTCGTATTTTTTTCAACTTTACGAAAAATATGAATTGACACTGCTCCTGAAACGAATTTATTTATCAAGACGTCTTGATTTTGATTTTCTAAATGTATTTTGATTTCGTTACGGTCATAAATGGAAATGTAACATGTGTGCCATCATAAACATTAAAATATATACAACCTACCTCGACTGATAGTATTTTTTGTGTGTAGATAATTCAGAATACGAAAAATAAAAAATACCCAAGTAATTTCCCATTGTTTGAAATCCGGAAGAACTAACTCAAAGGCATTTCTATAATGCTAGTCCCAAAAATAGTTTTTCACAAAGTCTTAACTGGCAGAATCTCAGTGTAATTCTCAAACCATTTAGCTCAGGAGATGCAGGGGACTGCTGATTCCTCTCAAGCTATTCTCGACTTAAAGGTTGTCAAGGTACGGCTTATTATTGGCCTGGCTTGGACAGTCCTGTGGGCCCATCTAGGAAATAAGTTGTTGAAGAACGCAGACGAAGTTGATAAGAGCGCGCGCTCACTCTAATGAGCTTAATTTGCAAAAGTCACAGCAAAAAGATGAAGTCGAACGCTAATAGAACTTTGTCAAAGGACAGGACAAAGCAACGGGACTAAGTTGTACTGAGTTTTGTTGTAACGATTAATTTAATTATGAAGTCATAGTTTTGGAAAACTTCTCCGTAATCAGTTTGTAGCCAAAACGTCCGTTATACTTAATCGAGATAATTGTATTTATTAAGTGGTGAATGAGAACCCAGCTTGGAAAATCCAATTATAAATTTAAATACCTACAGATAGACCTATATGTACAATTGTTCCTTAAAGTCAAAATGAATGTATGTTTATATTCTTCAACTGCCTATTCCACTCTGACTGGAATATAAAATTGTGCCAAGTACAGCCTCTATAGAAACCTAATGTCTTAGAATTCGAATTAATGGTGCTTTTAGCAGTTTAGTACCCAATACAAACGAACATCGCAATTAACGTGAGCTTACTAAGCTTCAAAGCTTGTCTCGGCAACGTTAATAGGCCCTAAAAGCCATGTATTTCAATTGTGTAGTGAAAGCTCAATTCGGCCCGAAATGGACACATAAGTCCAGCCATACACCGCTGCATACCGCACAGTCCTAACGAAGCTTTGGCACGCCGCATCTCATGCGCACAAATTACATACAATTACAGCTTAACTATGGAGAACCAGCTTTAAAAGACCTTTCCACCCCTTCTCGTGTCCAACAATATCAGAACACGTAGAGGCAACGAGGAGAGCCTGCTCGGACCTCGGTAAACCGGTCGCTTTCAATCCCCATCTCCTGCTTTATTGTGACTTTAGACCGCTAGCAGGAGTTTTACGACCGAAATTTCGCCCTAAGCGGTGCACTTAAGGCCGTAATTTGTTTGATTGCGAGCTGTTTGGGGGTTTAGAGGAAGGCAATACAAATTGATCTCATCACCGGAGGATCCCAGGACTACGGTGTTTAAGAACCGTCTATGATCCGGGCCGATAGTGTCTTGAATTACATTATTTAAACAAACACTAGGCAAGGCGAATTCGATCGGGTGGAAATCCGTCTAATCGCCCGGTTGATTCCTTTGCCAGGAAGCCACTACAATTTTCTGAAAGATTTATCTCGGATGTGGATCGGCTTCGGAATTGATGATGGTATCAAAAGAGAAACGGGAAGGAAACAAATAAACAAGACGCCGGGACTCAGCTTTCTGATGTTAAAAATAAAATTTAAATATTTTTCTTGCTCTCTGCCTTTTGTTGTACATACAGGTGCTGTCTTATCTTCACAGAACTATGTGTAAATAAAACTCTTGTTTAAGATCAAACATAATCTTATGAATTAAATATTCAAAATAAGAAACAATTGAAAAACACTACTTACTACACGTGTATTACCTGAGTTTTTTTATTTAAATGAGTATAAAGAATATACTTAACAAATATTTTAATTTTCTTACTAAATTTTAATAAAACACTTTTTTCTACTATAAATCAGTGCCTCAAGTGCCTACTGCCGACCATGGATATCTGTCATAGTCAAAACTAAGACTAGAGTCCCACCTGAGGTCGGCCACAGATGCCCTGAGGAATAAGTTGGAACGCCTCGTAAAGTATGTCTTCCTTAGCACATCTACCGTACAGGAAGCTAGCAGTACTAATAAATGTTGTTATTAGGTAAAAATAAGTGTGGCAGTGGTGCCTCCGGAGTCTAACCACAAAAGTTTCTACGACGTTTACAATGCCTGCTATTTCAAGAAAACAGAAACAGAATTTAGTAGTGTTTATCAATAGACAAATTGTATTGAACGGATACTAAACATTTAGAGAGCATTTTTAAAACTTTGTTGTAAAAACGGGATAACAAATACCGGCAATATGCCAGTTGTTTCCGGTTATTGCATAAATAAAGAGCGAGCATCGCGCCGCCCCCGGCGTTGCGTGCCAACTGCGGCTGTCACATAAATACAGGACGGCAGAGGTGCTGCGGAGGGTGGCCGTAATGCCAATACCTACTTGTGTTCTGATGGGCACCAGGGTCATCACAGGCTGTTAGTCATATTGTAATTAGTCTATTTTATAAATGGAGACGCTTTTAGGGACTTATATATAGTAGCATGCAGTCCATCTGATGGTAAATAGCAATAGCCACCCAGAGACATTTGTAATCAGGCCCAGATAAGTTTAAGAGGATCTGAATTCCACCACAGATGCGATACTATATCTAAGGACTAAGTTGAAATGCCTTACCACACCCTTCAGACTAAAATATAACAGCGCTTAACGCTATTATTATTAGACAGAATTAGGTGTGACGGTGGTACTGCCGGAGTCGAACTACAAGAGATTCTACCGCCACATTCAAAAAGTTAAAAAAAAATTAATACAACACATTTTTTTGCAAAATTTTTTTACACCCATAGAATTGTATAAACCGCAGCCAGCGCTTTTGTTTTGGCACACTTTGAGAAAATATGGGCTGCTCCCCAGCACCGCCGATAACCATCTGAACGATGGCGCTTACCGTTCCACCTGACTCGTGTCTGCTTTTAATAACAAAAACGATTTGTTACGTAAAATTATATCGAATTTGGTGGAATATTTATACGGAAATAAATTAAAAATGTCTATATATGTCCTCCATTTCTGCGTGGAATATGATATGAATATCATGTGTACCTACTCTGAGTTATTATTATATATCACCGATCTCAATATTCTTACACAACAATACAACAACTGTACCGAATATGTTAATGACGTGACATTTTCCTTCTTTGATATTTCGTAGTCATATATTTACGACAGAATACATTATTTCATGAACAATTATATAAAATTACTACAAATAGATACTACTATATAATATTTTATATAATTATGTATTATTTAAACACAGATAAAATATTTCTTCAACTTTTTAAAATGATTGAAAATAAGCTGTATTTATATTTAAAGGAGAATCCCTCGCGGTTTACTGCTGGAGGTACCACCGCTATAACTATTTCTGCCTTATAACAAAAGTGTTAAGCGCTGTTGTGTTTCGGGTTGAAAGCTTGGAAGACATACTTATTTTAAGCGGTTACATTTAGTATTCAATGGTAGCAAAGCAGGTAAGAGTCCAATCTAATCGGAGGTTGATTACAGGTGTCTATGAGCAGTGGACACTCTACAATAGCACTAGCACTAGGTAGACTGCACATTCCTTTGATAATTTTTATTTTAAAATTATATGTATGATTATATGGTTCTGAAGCGAGACGTATAACCTCACAGGTACATATAATAAGTTATAGGTACATTAAATCATTTGTATTTTTTTGACATAAGTAGATTTTAGCTATCCGTTCACTAAGACCTATCTATCAACTTAGGATGGAACTCAAGGAAACATGAAACACAACTCTGCAGAATAAATAGGAGATAACCGTATCTAATTGGTATTCATGCTAAATAAATTCCACCACTCCTCAATCCTCGTTTAAAGTCAAACAATCGTCGCCACCCACGTTGATAAATTCAAACGGCATTACATCCAATGTTTTCATTACAATACCAAGGAACCCATATCCCGTACCCAATCAGACTCATCGGGAAACACCATTACGCATTCCACGAAGCGGCTGAGTTTGATTTAACACAACACAACTTAATTCTATTGTATTCTCTGTATCTATTCAGCATGCGATACCAGTTGGCATCAAACAATCAAGTGATAACAATCGATTCGGGAATCTCATTACTTAACTTGATCCGATTGACGGAACTGGCGATGAATTTGACTGCGATACATCCATTGAACTCTACTACAATACAACAATAGATTTTAATGATAACGACAAAGCAATGGATGGTGCAGATATTGATGAGGTTGACTCCGGGAGTGATATTGGTAGTCGATCACAAGTTTGGCTGGATGCGGGTATCGTATGCGAGTTATCTTCAGGAACATAAATTTATATACAATTGGTCGATCGTATCTAGATAAGACCCGCCTCGTTAGTGGTCGACAATTTGTCGCACAGGACTGTTGTCGCCCGTTGTTTGTAAATTGCTTTCTTATGTTTCTATTGGTATGGGTTTGGTACCTTAAATTGGTTCGTAAGGCATTTATTATTGATGTCACACCAGGCTGTGACATGCTGGTATTTGAGACTTATGGTTACTTAAATAAATCTTTTAATTTTGTAATTTTGCTAAAATCGCTATTATTTCAAATATCAGTACTTTAACACTAAACTATTAATTTTTTATAATAAAGTAAGGGTGACAAATAAAATCGAAAATCGGATTTGTTTAAGAATTGTTTGAAAGCTTATAACTGCAAGAATTTTGATGTGTGAAATAATGAAATAAATTTTTTTGACTTTTCTAATCTCATAAATCCCAGATACTTATAAAAAAGTATTGGCAGGTACATCAATCTTATCTATTCGTATAGATTTTCCAACTCAGTTAAAGTCCGTTACATCAAACAACCCTAAAGCCTGTTAAACTCGTCGAAGCAAATGATCATCGAATCTGAGGATGGATTGTTCAAACCTCTTTATCTATCGCCCATCGTCGCCGCGAATACAGGGCGTGCGCTATCGTCGCCGACCATCGGCTGACTGATCGAGCTTTCGGCTTTTTATTTCCACTTAATTTGTCTCTTTATTCATTCTTTGTCTCTTAGTCTGGGTATAAAGTACCTTTGAATAAAATATATCTAGAAACACTATAAATTGACCTTTAACGCTGCTGGCTAAAACTGCAAGAAAACCTCCTTATTTGAGATGTCCATCAAATTAGATTATTAGAGGATTTCGGTTACTCATTCGGAATAGAACAAAATTCCTGCTGATCGTAGATTTTTGCTGACATTGAGGACTAAGTTTCAATTGTTCATATTAGTTATATCTTACCACTTACCTTACCAGTCTGAAAATCAAAAAACAACAGATTACACCACTCAAATAAAATAAGGTACGAATAGTTTTGAAGAAAGTGCAGTTACACAACTAAGTTCCACACTTCCAACTACGAACGACGAGATCACAGATGAAGTGTAACTAGTGCCCTAGTTTTACCTAAAAGACTTTCGAAATAAATTAACTCTCCAAATAGCGCTTGTAAACGAAAAACTTCTAACTGGACGTCTTCCAATTTCATTTAAACGTATTTGTACAATCGAGGCAACATACTCGTATCTAAAGAGCTTTATTAATGAAGACAGATATTTGCGGAGGGAATCCACACTTCTGGAGTGGTCTCGAAATTTTTCAGTACCTCCGAGCAAATATTTGTCCATCCCGCCTTAGGGGAAGTGAGAGCATAGTGACATAGGCGTCGGTCGGTATATCAAAGGCTTTGCACTTGACGATGAGTTGTTATAAATACATCTTCGGGTAAATGTTTTGTCAAAACAAGTTGGCATAGCGACTTTTGTAAATAACTGTTTTTTATATGATAAACAAGGTGGAGAATGATACCAGGAGCTTTTATTTTTGTCATTAATGTACTACCACTTCTGAAAGTGTTCCATATAGTAACACATAATAAATTCTATTTAACATTTTTATACCCTTCAAATGTAATATTTACTTGTCATCATTCTTGCGTCCTGCAGACCTCTAGAAACGTCTAATAACACGTGGTGCTGTTATATTATTACGCTGTGGAATTGAAAGCACTTCGTTAAATAAACCGCCTTCATAATTACACCGAACTTAAGTTCATATATTTTCCGTTTGAACAATTCGTTTACGTCGTAAGTTGGAATTTACAGACTGAAGCCTCGCTGTTATTATTTTGGAGTATCAAAGGGCAGGTTCTTTTGTGTATTTGTTGCTTAAGCCACGGTCGTCTATTGTGCTATCGTTTCATTTTCCCATTTGCCTCATAGGTTATTTATAAAAGCGTTCATTTTATGTAATACCCAGTTTGTAACAAAAGCTGTAGGCGTTATTTAAAAACAATTTTGTCGATGTTATTCATAGCGTGTTTTTTACCGTATCTGTTCCTATTATGCTTTTGTTTCATATTCGATCACAGATCCTGTATAAATATATTTTTATAGTCTATAATTAGTTAAGTTTGTGCTCATATATTGTATCACTAATATTTTTACATGATCATTAATTTATTTATGTTATGTAAATTTGTACATTCGCCAGTTACCTAGTAGCTTCTCTATGGCTATATCCCATAGTATTGTAGCAAGAAGGAGTTCAAGTGAGAAACAAAAAACTGCAGTTCTGTCTGAAGTTAATCACAAACATGTTGGTATCCATACCTCTAAAGACAAACTTGTTACGCTATATATAAAAGTGTATACTTTTCTTTGCGCTAAAGTTGCAAAGGAGCTCACTGTATATCAATCTGATGGCAAAGTGACTACTCCTGCCCAGGAACATCAGTAATGAATCCCAGAACAAAGCCCTACCTGTTGTCGACAGATGCGTTGCTACTTCTGAGGACTACATTAGAACGCCTCGGATAAGTAGGTTTTCCTTACCACACCCATCAAACCAGGTTGCAGCACTTAACGCGTTGTTATTAGGCAAAGCTGGGTGCGGTGGTAGTGATGCCGGAACCTAAAGCAAAAAAAAGCTTTACCACCATCAACCGTATTAAACCAAGTGATCTATTCTGTATTTATCCATAGTCGGTGCGAAGTAACAAACATTCCTATGGTTACATTTTCAGACAGACGTAAGAAGAAAGATTTATATTATTTATTTTCCTTACGGCACTTACTGCGTGGTTTCAAGCTCATCCAAAAACAATTAAACAGTTGTTTCGTTGGATAGTTACAGCACGCTTACTTCCAAACGGACTTAAAACTTCTGCTTATGTAGATTTCTTCTAGAACACAGCAAAATTTCGAATAATTACATAAATATAACAATACAAAGTGTTCTAAAACCATGATATACAAATAACTACTCAATTAAGTTGAGTTTCCTTTCCAATTTCGTGAAAGCACATAAATGGTAAACGTACCTTCTGTATCAACACGGTTCTCACAATATCAACATTCTCTTTGTTTATTGTCATACGATATTTAAAGACAAACGTCTCAATTTCCCTTCACAAACGAGGGTTGTTTTGACTGTTTGACGAGGAATCAGATACATTATTACAGGGGTTGCTCTATATCTTAACCCACGTCATGTATCGTTGAAATTTTAATGTCTTGCTAGATGTCTATTGGTCTGACTAATCAGATGTTACATCAGATTTGAATACGATGTTTTAAACTTTTATATATGATTTTATTATAGTATTTTTATACGTTAGTTTGATATTTTGTTATAGTTTGGTTACTTTTTAATTGTTACATGACAGCTATATTAGATAAGAATGAAACTAATATTCAAAAAAATAACACGTTGCCTAATATTTAATAGTTACTACAAATAATGGACATTGACACAAAATTTGGACAAAGTCTATATATATGAAGTAGTTTTGAAAAATATATGTTTATCATATAGAGAACTATTTTTTATGTATATCTTAGGATTACTGTTATGTGCATAATTGTGTATAAATCTGCTATCAATGATAACCACCTATTATTAACTAATTTAACATTTATTTTTGTTTCAGGTACGATGCTTTTTTGTTTTCATCTTCTCTTTTTCGCAAATGATATGAATGTGGTAAAAGTAAGACAAAAAATCAACGTGTGTGTCGTATAAGTCGTAAGTCGTGTAGTCGTAAGTTAGCTAGTAACAATTACATTTTTTTCAAACGAAGAATTCATTGTTATATGTATTTTGGTGGCGGTAACTGTATATTATAATATGAATATAAATTTCTTTGTTCATCAAAAGCCAAATTGTCTGGAATAAAATGGTAATGTTTTCGCCATTGTTAAAGAAAGTGATGAACCATAGATATCGAAAAATCGGGCCCAACAACTGTTTTGAGGATATGTGTCTCTTTAGTGTATAAAGCCCAACATGATACTGCCCATAATAATTAGTAGTTAGTACTTAATTCATCTACTGTAGTTTACACGTACTGCTACTCGCGTGAGTAAAAGCTCCCAATGGAGTTATAAAAGCTGATTGTTTAGAGCCCAAATGTCACTAGAGTAATCTGTATATATAAAAAAAAATTGACTTACTCACACTGCCTGACACACTCATTCATGCTCAGCCTAAATTCTTAGACCAAAAAAGCCTAATTTTTTCCCGAGGATCGTTCTTAAGACGTATGCCAGGAAAAAAAAAAGTTTTAAAAATTGAACTCTTAAGGAAGTGAAAAAGGTGTTGAAATTTTGTATGTAAGTCCTCCATTTTAGAAGTAAGAACCATGAAAATTAGCATTAGTAGATTTCTGGTTAGAAATAATGAAACACATTTTTTTAACCTAAAGGGTTAAAATAAGGGATGGTAGTTTTTTGTAGAATAGTGGTTGAAAATGTTTATTATTATCTATTACATTTAACATACGCGTACAAAGTCGCGGGCAAAAGCTAGTTAAGTATAAATGCACGAGTGTCACTAATAACTATCAATTATTATTAAATGGCTTATTAATAAACGTCTGTAAAATGTAATATAACAATTTATTTACACACAAGCGAAAATAACTAGCTCTGCAAATATTTGTAACATTTATAAATCGTAGCAACGGGCCTATTAAACCAATTATCCCGCAGTTATTATTTGATTTGTATATCTGGACGTTTAAATGTTCTGATAAACCGAAGATACGACCGTCGGCAAATGTCAGCGTCGCTGCGAAATAAATTATCTGTGGAACGGTTTTAGTTATTTGTACCGCGACTTGTGGAATAGCGATGTTCTTTATTCAAATTCAAATGACGTTTATTCGAAATTGATTCTAGAACTGTTTTTGTATTAAAGCAGTAAACGAATATACAGTTCACCTGACAATAAGTGGTCACTGTTGCCCATCTGTTATTAATCTGTTCTGGAAATAGGCGTATGGGTGGTACCTGGTAAGTCGAACCATAAAGGTTCGGATCTGTAGCCAGCAAAGGCGTTGCTACCATCGAGAATTGAGATGGAAGCCTAGTAGAAGCGTACCTGACTTGCAGTAGACTTGAATATCTAGCTTTTGTCAGGCAGAAATAGGTATGGAATTTGTGTATCAATTGAATGACGAAGCATATAATTTACAATGATGGTCACTCATAATCAGGTGGATGACACCACAAAAACTTCCACGGCAGCTCTCTTTTGTTAATATGGTGCCTAATAAAAAATATAAGCGGATTGCAGAAAGCCATTATAATAGTAAAAAATGCAAGGCTCTCATACTGGAATTGCGAATTTCGAATCCCAGGCATAATTTAACCTTTATGTTCTTTGGTATGAGAAAATGTACGACAGATAGTTCTCCATTTCGCTCTTGACCAGCTCGATATACTCTTATACCCAAATCTTTCCAATTCTCAGTGGATACGCGTTAAGATTGAAGCTGATATCAACAAACATGTACTTAATATGCCCTTTATATGTACTCATTCAAAAAGCAAACATTAACCCGTCTTCCCTTCTATTAAACATAGCTACGAAATGAAGACATCAATAATGAAGAGAGTGGGGATAAACAAACCATTCCATACTCCTTACGTCCCCATACGGGTCGCGTCGGGTAGTGCATCTACGCAAATGTTTGCCCGAACATTACCGTTTCAGTAAATAGCGAGGGTTCCCACTTAGAATTTTGGAAAACTATCAGAAAATACATATGGAGATGACATATTTGCGCTGCTGAGTTCGACTTCTATTACTCATTACCATTATCAAAGTACATTGATCGTACGAACATGTTTTAAAATGCAATGATAATAATATATTTGAGACTAACTAGTAGCTTCATGAAAAGACATCCTTATTAAATGATCAAATAACAATTAAATAATCAATAATAACATTGGATCATACAACACAACTCTTATGATGTAGAAATTCACCTTATCAATCTAGGCTGCTGAGGTTCCATATTCGATTCTTCTCTAAGAAAACATATAAATCATATAGTTTTTTTGTTCTGGTATCGACACACACATCTACGTCTACGACTTAAGGAATCGCAATATGGAGCTGTGAGTATAGGAAGCCTAATATTTATTTAACTTCCCATATTGTATTAAAACACCCTGACATCCCCTTACGTACCCACACCCTCATCATACCCAATATGGGAATATTATATTCGAAGTGATCAGATAACTTCACCCTCAAGTGAAATATTAAGACATATCCCGTTCCACCAGATGCTGTGAACTACATTACTACAAGTGATTTGTCATAGCGTTGATAGGCTTAATTTAGTTCGGGATGCCCTAGCCCCATAGCCCTATGCCGAAAGATTTATGGGAGCATTAGACAAATGAGATGGCGACGTTATTACATCGCCCATCCATGTGTCGTTGGTCTGAATAAACACAAGCAACTGTAAGGGATCGGTTTAATCACGTCTTTGGTATGTGGTATTCGTAATAGTACATGTGGCGCTAACTGCGTTTTCGACGATGTGAAAAATAGACGAGAAGTAAAGGAAGTATTTAATACAGAACTAGGTTCATAGCATCAAATTTATTTATATTGTAAGTAGAAAACAAATAGAATTACGAACTGTGACTCGAATTTAGATGCAAATCGAAGTCATGGTTTTACCATAAGAGACATTGATGGGAGATTATGGGGAAAAATTAGGAATAATTCGATGAGAAATTTTAAATATATATAGATATATATATTTTTGGTACATGATTACAAAATATTTAGCGCATAACGCGCACGTCACATAGCAGGCATAAGGTAAAAGAATAATAATCATAGACATCACAATGTAGGATAAATGCTCATAAAGCTGTTTTCATCATATTCAACACAGACAAAGATACATAGACACACGTTATCACAAAAACTCACCTCATAAATCAATCCCGCAAAATTGCAGAACGCGAGTGGAAGTTTTCAAATAATAAAACAGAGAGAGCAGACAATTGTATCGAAAAGTTATCTGGCGAGCGGCTGACAATGATAGATAAAGCTGCTAAGGTAGCAAATAACAAATGTCATAGTAAGATGGCAAATCCGGAGGATAGTGGGAGATCCGATTTAGCGAACGATTCTTTCCCTGCTAAAAAGGGAGTTGCTACAGTGCTGACTAGTAAAGATATTTCTTTACCACGACTGAAATTTGACATTGTACCATGGAGACCATGGCTTGGTAACCCTGCTGTTCTGGTTTAAAGGGTGGCGTAGAGCAGATTTACTTTCTTAAGCGTTCCGTATTAGCCTTCGGGAGTTGCAACATATTTGTTTTCAATTCCAGAAAGAATTTTTGTTCTTCATGGACTTGTTATGGTATGTCCATGGGGAACAATAATCCCTTAACTTTATATGCTTTGATTAATTTATGGTATTCTTAGTAATACCATAAAAAGGGTTCATATTACAGATAACATTTTATTTAACGAAACAATTGTTGCCGGTGAAATAATTCGTGCCAGTTGCTTCTTAAGTGAAAGTTAACGCTTATAGTGCACCCACCTGCACTGGGACGTGTCGGGTAGGGTGGGGTTGTGAACCATTTATTTTCCTCCGTTTGATCTCTAGAGGAATTTCTTTTATCAGGTTCCCTCATTCATGTGAGACAGAACCTTCTTTGCTATTATTTAAACCGACCGTTTGCGATTTATTATGAAGCTTCCACGGACGCCCGAAAGGAGGAAAACGATGATGTGAACAGTTATATTAATGGGCGCGAACTGCTACGCTGGCCGTTACTGCTGCTTTCGATTTAGATAATCGATTCATGCGCTCTGTTTTTGTCGTTGCTCTATAAATATTGTACGTTTTGTTAAGTTGGATGGATGATGATGGAGATGGATGTATGTATTCAAATAAATATTCTAAAATCCTTAATGCATTCTGCGATTTTCACCATGAATCTTTTAGTTTTTAGATGAATTGTTAGTACTTTGTACATACATATTTAATTCTAATCTTTAATGCATCTTCAGGTATATTTTTTATTGCAAATCAATCGATTAAATCAATTTGTAGTGTATATTCATGTTATGTTAATTTTGTAATTAGTTTAAATCTACAGCTTAAACCATAGATTCTTACTACTAATCTGTATTTTATTGCCAAATGAAGTTAATTGTTAAATTGTTGTTGAGATTACAAAAATTATCCGTGTATTATGCATGTTTCGTGAAATATTCCGAACCAACAAACACCCTTGAGTTTGTGTAATCCAGTTGCTTCTGATCCAGCGACTCCAACATTAATCAGGGGAGATATCTCGCAACATAAACAAAGGACTATCTCCGCTGCCCACTGCGCGGACACCGGCGGGTCATTAACTTCTTTTGGAGTATTACTATATTTAATCCATCCTCTTTGTGCACCCTCACATAAATACCTATCGTCATCAGCTTAAACTTAATACACATATATATACGTCAAATAGCCGCAGTAGCAAGCAGTCATCCTGATGATGTGACCATACATGATCGACTGCTCATACTCATACACATTCTGAATCCACCCTCCAGGCGGGTTGAAGTCCTACTTGAGATTGATCACAGACACGTGACTCCCGCTAAAGACTAAATTAAAATGCTTCATGTGTATCTGCCTTATAACACCCTTCAACTCAAAATAAAGTACAGTATAGTTCTAAGTAAATACATATTTCGTATACAAAACCTATTACAGTCTTATATTATTACTCATTAAAATGAGTTCATATAGATAGAAACTGTGGATAAACCGTTGTTTATTTATTTTATCGCCTCTCTTATACTAACGAGCTATGGTAGGCGATAATGCTCTAACATGACGTGGTGACGAGCGATTGAAGTTTTTTGTTAATGTAAGAAAATGTATATTCTCGTTAAAGTTTTGATATGAGGAACTGGTTTTACGAAGGGACTATCCTGTGACCCTGACTGTACTTGTATGATATTTAAATCACAACTTATGTGTAGAAACGATACTTGTAGATCACTGTTCTTCTAATGATGAAAAACTTAGCCATAGTAATATATTTCTATGTTCAAATACAATAAAGAAGAATCAATATTTACACATAAATTCATATTCTTCCCTCTAAATGTTTCCAAAAGAAGAAAGAAATGTTATTTTTACACTAGTCAAAAAAATATTTTTCATCCATTCTTTCTATGTATAAATGTTCAATATACGGACATGCAAAACACAAGATTATTATAGATTTAGAAGATATAGAAGCTAGTATCGTTACAAGAAATCACGCTGGACATGTTTTTTATGTTTAAAGCAATAACAACTGCCCGAGAGCTCGTTAACATACGATAAACGCAATACAAAAATAACAATAAAAACAAATAAATAACAATATACAGTTTCTATCGAGAAACTGGGATGGTCGTACAAACGATCTCCTAAATAGCCTATAATAAAGCGTGTACAATATTAAAACGATCGCTAGCGTAGGAAGTATCGAAATATGAGATAACATTTATATTTCTGAGCAGTGTATGCTCGCGCCTCCGCTTGCTTTAAAATCTGAAACAACAGTAAATCAGTAATGATTATAAAGAGAGAAGATAACGATGTCGCAATAACCGAATTACTGAAAGAGTACTTCAACATCAACCTACGAATTTGTCGGACCGCATTACAAATTTCAAGATATTTTGTCCTTATGCGGATAATAGAAGATGAAATAATAAAAATAATGCAATATTAATGGAAAATACAACATAAATGTAAAATAAAAAAATCTCTGACATAAAACTTCAAAAGGAAAATAAAAAGCAAGTATATATATCATCGAGTCCCTTTTACGACATGTAATGCTCGTGATCTTACTATATCTATGGTCACTCATTAAATAGGAAACCTCTAAGTGTTTTTGAAGTCACAAATAATCTTTACACAAACAGTTGTTAAGATCCTCTGATGTTAACTTCAAAAACGATCTGCAGTACAAACAACCAAAACGTTATGAAAGGTTTCCTTTTAATAAAAGAACTAATATTTTTTCTTCATGTTTTTTATGTTTTCCAACTTATTCAATAAAGCTGTAGATCTTAAGCCAAAAAAATAATTAAATATTTATAATTAAATTTCATTTCATAGCAAACACACGGATTAGGGTTATTAGATACCACTGAAGCAATCAAAAATCGATCAGTTCAAAAATAAATTAATCAAACAGACAGACAAATTCTAATTTATACAAAATAAAGATATGGATTAATGGACTTGGAGGGCGTAAGAACAATCCATAACTGTCTTGTTATACAGGGACCGCGCAATAAAGTGTTCAAATTGGGTCCGTGTAATTGTTGAGAATAGAGATATTCCGTTAGCTTGCAGAGATTATGTTTTTGATAATCTGAATTGTCCCACTTCAAACAGTATAACGAGAGACGATAAACAATTTCAGAATATCAGAAAAAGATAATTAACTATTGTTTAGATTTTTTACAAGAGCGGTTTATATCGCTATTGAGAACAGGTTTTTTGTAATATTTTGTGTAACGACTTTTATGTTAAACTCTTTTTAATACACTGATAATTACTTATCTAGCTATCTTAGCTGATCTTTTCGATGATGAAACCTTCAGAAGGTACGCGGTGCTATGGGAGCTTAGCTACACTAGCAATAGCTATTTGTATTTCATCCAAAAGTCTAGAAGATTGTCTTCGCATACGACGTTAGATGATTTTTAATTCTCTTCATTTAATTGCTGCGCACCGATTATTTATTTGTTGCCGATCATTTTGTTTTCTAGCACTGAATGTGAAAAGACTATAATCTAATAGATATAATGTTGTTGCGTATCGACGTACTGTCGTGTTTTCGTGATTTGTAGTACTATAAATTATTGCTCCGAATTAATATGCATGCTAAATAGACCAGTAGAAATCCTGGGGCACTTGTCACACCACTAACGAGTAATAAATAATACGTTGACAGACAAAATCAAATTGAAATTTTAAACCATTTATATATTCAAATTGAGAACATAAATAATAATTCTATGTAGTTAAATTTAACGAAGTGCTTACGAATTATTACATTATTTCAAAAAGGATTTTGCTTATTGTGTATTAATATAACAAAATTGAGGATAAGTCTACGCATTTAGGTCTTCGTATTTAATATTACAGTTATTTGCGGGACAATTTTTTTCTACTAAGTTTTCTTATAAATCACCGGAGGCATAATTATTTGATCGATCAATAGTCATAGCACAAACATCTTTATATACTTATGTGATGAGCATGCAATAATAATATTGATCGTTCTCTTACAAGACATGAAATAAAACTGAATTATTACCAGCGGTTGTTTAGTCACAGTTAATATTTACATATTCATTTTTATTTAACTCTATGCGTATTTATATGAGCGTAATCCTTCATATTTCCCATTTCTATCTGTAAGTATAATTTATTTATTCCTTAAACGAGAAAATTGTTTGTCGTTTTACCCGTTGGCAGTCGAAATAGTCAGACGATGCAGTTGGCGCGTCCCACTCATAAATTGCAGGACTAATACGATTGTCATTTTCAACTTTCTGCTCTGCTATTCCCTTTGCCCCTTGGTCCTTGAACTGATTAGTTTCTTTATAACTAAACGTTAAGATACTTTTAAGGAAGATATTTTTTGTACTACGTAGCTATTAATAAAATGTAACTTACAGTAGAGTACTCGTTATTATCAAGCGGTTAATACATCTTTAAACATGAAAAATATCAAAAACAGAATGGCTGACCAATGCATGCATGCGTTTTTAACACCGAGAACGAAACTGCGTCAAGCGTGCCAATTCTTGCCTTCTACTCACTTCAAACCACACTACACCGATACTTTCTTCCCGCAAAACTATATCTGAATCGCTCCTAACTTGTCCAATTACTATGTATTACTAAGTATCCAATTTAATCACACAACTGTGGATTAAAACCTTTATACTGGTAACATTATTTTAGGCCACACCGCAATACTAACAGGGCCTCTCGTTTTCTTAAGGCCGAGACCTAAGGCCTACCGCAAGCTCGTCCCTAACCGCGGTCCTAAACACACTGCCTTGTCACGCTCCGATAACTTTCTCCTCGAGGTTTGTAGTTCCGAATTCCATTTTAACTTAGCCTATTAACTGGACTAAGTTAAGTAAAATAACGTAACGATTTTCTTACTTAGATAGTACTTGGCGCAGAGAATTAGTTTTTGTTTATGTATACTACATTACATTAATTTAATTTTACTTAGTAAATTGACAAGTGTTCATCTTGAAAAATTACCGCATTTTATAATCGAAACACTTCCCAAAGCGATACTTGTATTTTTAATCCAATAATATTTGAACATTATACCAAAATTAGAAAAAATACATTCTTCTACTATCATTTATCAATCATTATGGAATAGTTAGTAACTAAAATTAAGCTATTATTCGAAACAAAAGCAGGCAGCTTAACTGTAAACTCAATCTCACGACCTATAAGGCAGACTGCGAAATAATAAGAGGAATTATTATAGTAAAGTAATAAACACCTCTATAGTATTCGTATCTCAGATTTCAGTACAACTCACGATTCTGCTTCAGAGGGAAAGAGTGTTTTTCCATTGTTTAATATTGTTACGACATCGGTGAAAACAAAAGACGGCAGTTGTCGTGTATTTGTCCCACCGCTGGGAAGTTGCACACGATAAGAACATAAAGGGACAACGGGTAGTTCATTCATGCCTTCAATGGCGCGTTATGTGATAATCCATTAGAAAATATTTGGTTTTTCTTGTAAACCTTTACGGCCCGATTGTAGGAGCATTATCTTCACATCTGTTTCAGCGTTCCAATCACAGCTCTCGCTGTTATCTTTGGGATTGATAGCTATAATACATTCTTATAATCAAGGAAAATCAATTCTTAGAGCTCATGAAGGACTAGCCAATTAATATAAATTGTATGTACACAACTCACGAGCCAGCGTCTAAAATTAACATGCCGTGAGATTCAGTGGACAAAGGTTTTAAGTCGTGATCCTTTAAAGGTTAATTTTCACATAAATATTATCTGTTACCTTTTTAAATTAAGTAGCTTCGTTATACAATAACTAGACACTGAGAAGTGTGCAAGACGGAGTAATAACATAGAACTATAAATTGTAAAACTCATGTTTATATAACTATTTACCTTAACTAATATTCACGCGATTTTATTTTAACGTCAATTTAAGCAACATTACGTTTATAAGGTGTTGTTACCTACCGCAAACGAGACTAAGAGTAGTAGTTCGTTTGTGATCAGCCTTAAGTGCATCGTCTACCATTTTTGGAGTTGGTTATAAATTGATTAAGTGATGCATGATAGGATATAAGCCCTAGAAACCTAATTGTAACTTCTATAGTTGTAAGAAAACAATTCTCATTTCCAAAGTGTATTAAGCCAATAAGTTTTAGAATATCAAATATGTTATTAGATTTATTACAATTGACTACATTGTTCAATTTGGTTTTTAATTGGAAGTTTAGTATGTGGTAATGGGCTTTGTTTCAGTTATATACAACTAAAGTCGACTTAACTCCGATAAAGCTAAATACATAATGACGCCTATGTATATGATATCCAAAAGGTGCTACGTAGACTTGGGAACTCGAACCAAGTGGCAACTTGGGACTAACCGACATTTCGGTGTTTCTGATTTATTGTGAGTACTTGTACTACACGTATAGCTGTGCGATTGAGTTAGTTCTACATTTTTGATTGCTGCGATTTGCGATTGTTTTTTGTGATCTCATTTATTTTTGGCGGAATATCGGCGGAGTCGCAGATATGGCGTAATCGTGTTTGGTACTAAATATCTACGTTAGAAATGAATAAACATGCTTTAAGGATTTCACAATATCATCGGTCTGTCACGAATGATAGTGTAAAAGTAGCGTAATCTTATATAATATGAATAAAATCGAAATGGGAAATTAATGATGCATATATTTCCACAATATTTTTTATCTATTTCTTGTTCAGTGATATTTTGAAACTTCTGTTAGGTCGCTTAAATATATTAACGGATTGTATGATCCACAAACGCTGTAAATAAGTGTTTTTATCATAATATACACGAGGTGTAAATATAATTTTAAAGGTTGTAGAACCCTTTGTAGTTAGACTCCGGCGACACCACCGCCACACTTATTTCTGCCTAATAACAGCAGTGTTAAGCGCTGCTGTGTTCTGGTTTGAA
>DWRA01000224.1:0-30050 GCA_018250295.1 Spathilepia clonius
CTCAAACCAGAAGACAGAAGCTCTTAATACTGCTGTTATTAGGCGGAAATAAGTGTGGCGGTGGTGCCGCCGGAGTCTAATTACAAAGGGATCTACCACCTTTAAAGGAGTTTTTTAAATTGTAAACAAGAGTAACTACTATATGCACTTTATAGCGTTACTTTACAAAAATATTTGTTAAAATCATTAATGTCTCATCTTATTTCGTCCGTCACGTCAAATCCAGTCCCTTACATTTCGGCCTATTTTATCGTAATGGCTCGTCACGGGGACACTAACGATTAATGACGCGGTGGCGGGTGCGTCATTGTTCTTCGATTTAGAGAACACTGAATTGTTGGAACAAAACTGGTATATGTTGTCTATTGTACGTTCTTACGATGTAATGGCTCATCAACCTCACTTGAGACTTCACGAGACGTAACGATGTGCATTATGCCCTGTTGTAGGAGTAGGAGACGGGTAGCCAGTTCTTAGATAGCGTCAAAAGTCCTTGAATGGTGCTTGAGAACTTTTTAGCATATTAAAAGATAATAAAAAGACTACGATAATACTAACAACGACTTTACTGTGCTGAACAGTTCTAACTGAATATGAATAGAACAGGATAGTTGCTATACAGGATAGATATTTGACCTCTCGCCCCTTGAGCAATTATGGATAT
Organism: Spathilepia clonius; assembly: GCA_018250295.1. NCBI lineage: Eukaryota > Metazoa > Arthropoda > Insecta > Lepidoptera > Hesperiidae > Spathilepia > Spathilepia clonius. The sequence continues at coordinate 665 of DWRA01000224.1, forward strand.
GTCACAATATTTGAATAGGTCAGAAGTCCTATGTAATTTGGTTACAAACATATTCTTACTTAAGGATTACACTGTATAATAGAATGTCCTACCCGTAGAGTATTTAGGATACCTTTATGGCTGAGGGAGATTCTCAAGGATATAAACACCATCAGAATTATTAACATAATAGAAAGATATAATGAAACAATATTGGTTGTAAATGCCTTGGTGCTGTATATAAAATAAAAGCGTGACCTTTCTATAATTGTAAAATGCGCAATGGATTCATTCTCAGCGCATCTCGAACAAATCCGATAACGTGTAGGGAGATAGACTCAATTCGGTGTGGATTTAGCACTATAGGCTATCTCTGAGCATTTTATACCCATGCAGTTTTTACGTTTATACTTATAAACCCCCTTTTATATAATTTCATTTATTGAAATTTTATTGCTAAAAATGTGTATGTGAAAAAGATTTTTTTGACATTCTCAAGATTGGCTACTATTTACCATTAAGTCCGCCATTAGTACCACAACTTTCGTCAATAGAGAATAAATAAGTAAGTAAGTTATAACAATAAAATTTGTATAATATACATAGGAGTTCTCATTAAATTGTAAAATTAATAATGTGGGTAAATAATCAGTAGTTAATTTACTTGTACTACACATGGTAACAGTGAACATTTGTTCCTTGTTTCCAGTGTCAAGCTCGTTCAGTAATGCAATGTGCAGTGAATGCATTCTGAGCGCGTCCCGAACAAATCCGATAACGCGTCGGGACGCAGACTCAATTCCGTGCGGACGGGAGTCGCATCTCTTAGCGCTGGAGCGTTTTCCGCCGACGTACTGTTAACGATTGCCTTGTGGAAGGAAATGTGTTGTTTTAGCTTTATAAAGTAAGTTAAATGCTTTTGGACTCTAAAGATATTGTGATCTTTGACATTTTGTATAAATACTGGTTTTGGGGTAAATTTTTTCAATATGTTATCTTAATCAACATTATGTTAATCTAGATTGTTACAACAAATAATTTTGAAATTGTAATTCTGATATAATAATTATGATAACGAAGCATAATTATGATAACGAAAGTCAGTATTTTTATGAACTTATTAAATTAGGAGATCAACTTCAGATTCATTCAAAGCGATTGTAGGTTCATAAAAGTTGCAATAATATTTCATCACTGTAGAGTTCGGTTCTGTTCTGTTCTATGTTCATGAATATCCCAATTAATGGGTATTCGAAGTTTGCTGATAGACTAATGGTACGAGCAAGGCACAACTTCTGACCATTAAGCTATTAGTGCCGGACTCTGCAACTAATGAATATTTATGTTACAGACAACATTGACTTTATGCAACTCATCGAAAGATTTGAGTATACGATTTTAAAAATTAAAATTTGATTTAATATTTTGAAAATGGAATGAAGGTTAAAAATTCATGATAAAATGAAACATTTTATACCATAATTATTTAAAAACCTTAAACAATTAAATTGATTGTGAAATCTTAAGGCATATCAAGAGTAAGATTAAAATAATTGTTTGAATTTTTTAACTGTAATAATGGACGGCATGCTTGGTAGGTACCTGATGATACGTGGTCACAGCTGCAAATGAACATTCATAATTAACCCAGAAAAGATTTGAGTCCTACTCGAGGTCGACCACAGAGGCGTTGTTACCCCTGAGGACTAAGTTGGAATTCCTCTGATAAGTATGTCTCCCTCACCACACCCATCATACCGGAATACAGCAGTAATTGAAATTTTAAAAACTAAACGTAAATAATATAAAGATTAGTGGATTTTTTGCAAAGTGAACTTAAAAAAGTTTAATTAAATTAAAGATCAAGAGTAAAATACACTTTTAAAAAAATGTATTTATGTAAATGTTAATGGAATTATCAATTGTTCTTTAATTTAAAAAGCATTAATTAGATTTTTCAATTCAAACCAAAAAAAATAAAAGTATTTTGAAAGCCTGTACATTACAACTTTTACGTAGTGAAAAATGTTTCAGTCTCTACAGATTTATAAAGCAATGTATTTACATTGCTTTATAAGTTAGAGTACCTACCATTTGGTAAGTACTCTAACTTACTAATTCAAGTTAGGTACTACACTTACTAAATTTCGGTGACCCTCATAATACAATTACTTAACTTATTCAGGGTCTTCACTTCAAAGATTTCTGCGGCATATTTCATATTAAAATTTAAGCGGACCAATATTGAAATTTCAAGACATCTCTCATTTCAAATTACGGGATGACATCGTGATGTTTTATTCATTTTGAATTTTTTCTTATGAAAATTTTCATAATACTGTGTAGGATTTAGTATTATTTTACACGTAGCAACATATTCTCAAGCCCATGTGAAATATTTATAAGCATACTCGTTAAAACAAGCTGCAGTTAGTTAATTTTTAATACCTCCTAAACTGTTTACTCTTTTTGTATTTTGAACAATCGTTATTTACGTTCATAATCTCAAAAATAGCAAAAAAAATGTATAGCACCTTTTCCCAAATAAGGTTTTAAAAAAATTGCGGTAAACCAGCCAGAATATTTAGTAACTATTCTACCATTAGAAATTTTATAATTGTTTATTTACGTCTGATTATGAAAAACCATAAGAAAACAACCACCAACTGCGGTAATAAACAAATAAATTATCACGCGTTTTATGACATGATGACGCATTAGTAACGAACAATATACATATCTACAGTTTTAAATAACGTTAATTATAACTTTAATTTATGTTAAATACCACGCTATATCAGTTTAATTATAGATACAATAATTATTAAGCCTACTGAAATTATTAGTAGACATTTCAGTAGTTCAAAGCACGCGATCAGAATGCTTAAAATCCGTGACATTTTAGCTACAAATCACCTGCCACTGGCCGTCGGCATGTCCATAGAATGTCTAACGTTTGGCTGTCCTAAGCCGTGTTCACACTCTCATAATTATCGGTTTATACTAATTTAATTAGCAATTCATTAAAAGTGGTTGAAGTTCTGTTATACAATGATGATTTTCTATAAAGTTTATTTTTTCCAGTACCTATTTAGTAATGTCTTGCCACTAACTGAGTAAGAGACAACAGCTTAAACAGGCGCGACTAGAAGCATGAATGCAAAGCAAGCGTGCAAAGCACTTCCTACAGAAGATAGGGTACTTACCTTAGTTACTTAGTTACTATCAGGTGGACTGCATGATCGTTTTCTACTCCACCATATAAAAAATAGTTTAATATTAGTTTTCCTAGTAACTCCGAAATCACATGACCTTTAAATTATATTGTCATTGATTGTTACTAAGTCACGAAACCATTTTTATATTTAAATATTAAATATTGTAATGTAAAAAGGAAATCGTCATGGAACATAACTTCACTAATCTGCTGTGAGCGTAAACGGCTACTATCAAGGTTGTACTATTGCAAATAGTTAAGAATAACAATTTAATCCATATTTTGAGCAATGTACAATCTTTAAAATCATTAAAATCTTTCCCTTTAAATTTACGAAAAAATAAGACAGTAATTCGTATTATACGAGCAAAATGTTCGTTGTGGATACTGCCTAAGCCACAGCTCACACTATTGATTGAATATTCAAACGCGCGACACGCGGTTTGATGCGCGGAATAAGCGACCGGCCGCTGTATTGTGACACATTTATTTCCACACGTAGCGGGTACGTGTGAATGATATGTATATGTATCTGAACGGGGAACTAACATAATATATTCATTCATACTAGCTGGTCCGGCATACGTTTTGCTACCCTTTATGGTAACCGGCGGTAGTATGATTTCTTTGTCTTTGTGTTTTTGAGATTGAGAGAATCAGAATTGAAATATATTACATTTTAATGCTTGATTCTCTTATCATGCTCAATCATTAGACTTAAACTTTATGGTTGTAAATAAAAAGTTAGAATGCTTTCGATTAGTAATTTTGGCATCCGAACCGAAATTTGGCTGTTTGTGGCAAAAAGAGTTGTTTTAGCTACAATAAAACACTTCATTATCACAATAACTACAACAAAGCGGTCATCATTGCAATCTTACATGCTTGGGTCCCAAATTAGATGCTTGGTCACAGAAAGATAAAAAGACGCTTTTTACACTCACAGCCCTGCACTAGGATTCCCCGAGTCATAGACGCCACGGGTACATACAAAGACAAATACAAAACACGCAGACCTAGAACAGAAAATAAATTCATAATTTAGATGTCTATCTGGCCGAGTATCGAAACTCAGTCGGTTCGATATAGTAACCGCTTTGCTCCGCGGTTCGTCATTTAAATCTATAAAGTGTGAACGTCAAATTTCCGTTTGTTTATATATTGGTTTATACGTGCTAGTGGTGGGTTCCTGTTATAGATTAGTCATACCGAGTTCAATGCAAGTAAAGCAATGTCTGGTAGCTACGTCTAGTACTAGGAACTTGTACATTACAATATTTTAATATAAATACGAGGGTCTAATATGTTGGTAGGGATAATATGCTAGTAACTGTCCGTCCCCTGTCGTCCGCACCTGTTCCGCCTAAATTTAATCCTAGAGAGTATTCTAGCCTCTATGTTTCTGATGGATATGAAAACGCCTTGGCTTTTACCTTCGCTTAAGTGGCCACTAGAGCCCTCTGTAGTGCAGTGGTGAAATTTTACATGAATTTATGCAAATGGTTTGCATGATTTTTAAACTAAGTAGATCGATAGATGTCTTAGACCCAAAATAAAAGATCTAGCGCCTCAAACCACATATTGAAGGACATCATATGATCGTATGTATAGTGTACGTATCTTACACATAGATAATGCATGTTATGTCGGCTACATTCAGCACAAAGTAAATTTCGAAAGAGACGTTGTATTGTATTAGGCGTAAACTTTTTTATTAGATAAATGTAACGCAAGATACTGATGCTAGCTTCCTGTTAACCTATACAATATCGCAATTAAAAATAAACAATAGCATATACAATAATAAAAAATAATGGTGCTAAAGAAAAGAAGAACCAGCATAGTTTTTAACCGGATCTTCTCAGTTCTGATTCGGTGGTAGAATAAGAAAAAATATTGTGATTGACAATAAGTGCCTCCGTAAGCCTATACAAAATAAAAATACACATCATTTCATAACATGCAGCTGAAGACACACAATGTAATATTCCATGGAGTTATGTTATTTTTAAGTCCGATTCTAATGCCTTTACTATCTTTTCATCTACTGTTTTTAAAAAAAAACTATTTTTCCGGTTTAATTTATTATGCAATCTATCTGTTAATCTAGTATTCTTCATTATTCACAAGTAGATCGAGAAGGAATATCAGAATTTTACTTCTAACCTAGTATGTCACGCAATGTGAAAGATCACTACTGAAACTATATAGATTTATAGGATAATCTAATAGTAGAGACCGTATCCAGTCGCCGTACTACTCAGTAATGAAATGGATGTTAAAATTCTATCTATGTTTAAGTGGCTGTTAGACGCTTAGGGTATCCGCAGTTTTCTTTAATGTTTCTATGTTTATCTTTTGAAAGAATATGTAGGTATTCACCTACAGTATTTACTGTAGTTTCGAGTTTTGATCTCAAGTTAGTTGCAACTTATGATAGCAATTTTTAAAGTGAAGATAGAGTTTAATGAACTTTGCACGAACCCCTGTATATCGTACTTCTGTGGTCACTTCGGTGCTTCACTTCGGACAAATGAAGTGGAAAATGTACTTTCTTGGGAACTTTCAAGGAAAATAGAAATACTTTCCATTCTTTGTAAAAGCTTCTTGAGTGTAAAATATTCTAACAAAATGTATAGAACTATCTTATGTTCGTGACTTTGCCTGCCCTGTGATAAATAAGTTAAAAGTTTTCTCGTTCCCTTGTAATCTTACTGCTACTTGTAAATAATATTATTCTTGTCTTTCTGTTACCGCTGCTATCGGTTATACCATATGCATAAACGAGTAATGATAAATAGAAATGTAACGTAAAAGTATCATTACTTTAAGCTTTATCATCAAAGTTACACTTTCATCAAAGAAGTTTAAGAAAACATGTATGCTTTAAGGTACGTTTATAGACTAGACTGACGGCAGCAGTGTTAAGCGCTGCAATATTCTGGTTTGGGGGATATGGTAAGGCAAAACACTTACATGACGCATTATATCCCAGTCCTTAGGGATAACAACGTATTTAGCATCAAATGGACTGCTCGTTTGTTACTTGAGGAGTGGTCATCATACCGGTCTGATACGCAGTAGATTCAGTGTTCGATTCCTGTTCAAAGAGATATGTAAAAGATGAATTTAGATATTTGTTCTAGGTTTGCGTGTTTGTGTATTCGTCCTTGTGTGTTTCCGTGGCAGCCAAGACGCAGAAAAAATCTTCTGTAAATACGCATTTAACATACAGACCCGCAGTATAAAATATTTTCGCTACTGTTTTTGCCTTTATTGTTGTATGTGTATCTATTCATAACGACTAATATGAAAACTCCTATACCGGTTTTAATTAAAGGAATGTAATAAGCATATTTTATTAAAGGCGAGGCGTGGCGGGATCTAGAATAATCTTTGCAGTTGTGAATACAGTTAATTTGTATAAATTATATTTAATTTTACGATAGAAAAACAAATTTATAGCACTTTGAGGTTCACTTGCCGGATTTTTATATCATGCAATTATATTATATAACATTTTTAGGTGCATATTTACTATACTTTGAAGGAAGAAATTATATCTGAAGCGACCGTCTTTGTCCTCAGGACTGGTAACCTGTTTCAGATCGTCTTGAGGTAGAGGTAGGACCCCTGTTATATATGGTTGTTGCAGATATTTATATGTTCATTTGATAATTAAAACTTATAAAAAATCATTACACCAGGTTTTGTAACCTAGTTTAGGTTAGGACTAACTACTAGAATCGTTCGCAACAGAAGACTAGTTCCATATATCAACGCATACTAATTCAGTTCGATATTCACGTTACTCCGTTACTACCATTTCTTTCTGTTCTTTGTGAATTCTCTTTTACGTCTATTTCTCGAGCAGGCACGATCGGTCGCTTCGTTCATTGCTTTCTACACCATTCGTTTGTTAACAGAGCAGTACAGTAACTCATAAAACCAACTTGTCGTTCTTTAAAGGCTCCAGAAATTTAATTCAACTCGAAAAATGAATACATATTTTAAATACGAAAATACCGGATAAATGAGTACGCAGTCCACTTAACAGTAAGTGGGTAATGCCGCCTACGGACATCTGTAATAGACTAATTTGAAACGCCTCGCTAGTGTTTCTTTCATTAAACCCTTTAAACCAGAACAGAACAGAGCAGAACAGCTTAACACTGTTATTATAAGGTGTGGGCGTGGTTCGTCTAGAGAAAAACCGTGAAGGATTCCACGTCTCACTGATTAGTCGCATTATTTAAAAAATCTCACGAATTCTGCAAGCGCTCGGTCTGCCGCGCCATCTTTTTGTTTCAACGCTTTCATCTCAAAAATTAATTGCGGGTGTCGATTGAAAACTTATTGTTTGATATTTGTAGAGAAAAATAACTTTGTAACAATGTTGCGGAAAATTTTCGCGTTTCCAGACTTTTTGTTCTGCGGAGCGTTTTATTTATTGTGTAACTTACTTGTACAAATTGAGGAGTTTCAGGAAATTCTTAGTTTAACTGCCGTTTTAAGTTTCAAAGTGTTAGCTGAATTTTAGCTGTACATATAACTACGATCGTTGCAGTAGCAGTATACTCGGCTACTATAACGGAAACTATTAGATTAAGTGTATACATTTATAGAAACCGTAATTGAACGTAATAATTTTATTAACTGATATCATAAAACGATGACTCTATATTTCGCAAGACTTTAAATGAAATAAAATAATTTGAATATCATACTTTTTTTACAACTTACAGACAGACATTTACGATAGATAGAATAAGTTAATATATTCTTTAACTGTTGAGAATTTTTTGAGAAAGTCTACGTGCCTGGTACATATTCACAGTATTCTATAATACTCGTAATCGTAAACTACCCCCTAATTTGAACTTTGAAACACCAAAAGTTATACACAAAATGTTGCCTTTCGTATCAATGAATTCAATCGTGCTACTTTGAAACCGAACCCACTATAATGAAATCAGTTCAGACACTGAAATTTTCTCTGCAATTGTGTGTTGCAGAATTTCCATAGTAGATTGTATCGATGTTTGATTATAAGTCGATTGAGCAACGTCGGTAGGACGCCTCATCATGGAGCCGATAACGCTTCGTACACACTGTTGCGATGTTGATACAGCAAAATTAAAGTTACCATCATTATTTAACTACCTGTATTACAGCGTCAGCAAGTTTATCTGGCATGAAAGGTGATCGGGTTTGAGAAATCAGATATTTACTGATAAATTTGTGGAATATAATGTATGAGTTATAAAGGTGAAAAAGCGCAATTTTCTACGGATCACCTATAGGTTGACGACGGGGCAGAGTTTTAGCTGCATCCACTCAATAAGTAGGAGCTCTTGAACGAGATTGGGCTCGTGTCCGTGGCTGTTGATATAAATGCTTCTGATCTATTCGAGTTACATCCATTACTCGTAAATATAAACTGGATCCATCACTGTACCCGTCAGATTGTTCATCACAGTTGCTGCCGGCGTACCCATGAACACTCGAATTTTCACGTTGCTTGAAAACAAAAGGTGTCCCAATTAATAAACGTCAATGAATTAATTGTATAACTGTACAAACCCCTAACATACATTGTACAATTAAGTAAGTGCATGTTGGTTATTCGTGGTGGTAGTGTGTACTAACACAAGCAATAGACCGGCCTATTACACCGCGCATGCAACGTTCTAAGCACATGCAAGCTGGCTGTTACGTGCCAGAGATCGAGCCGTACTGTGTGAATTAGCATGCTTACATATAATAGATTCTAAATTGTAGCTTCTCGTTGCGGTTTATGTTACAAATAGTCTTGAATTAATTAAGCGATTTGTTTTTGAGACATACTCATCCAAGGCGGTACAACTTAGCTCTCAGGGGTAGCAACGACTCTGCGGTCGGCTTCAGGATGGATTTTAAATAATGGATGGCGATAATGGTCCAACAATATAAGCATGCCTGCATGCGCGTTTTCTACTTCGAAAAAGTCACTAGCTAGTTGTTGATCATAGATGACTTGGCACCCAAAGAGACTGAGTTAGAATGCGTTATTATACATATGCCATAACACATTCATTAAACAAGGAGTCTTTATCTGTAGGTACATTTGAGATTTGTTGCCAAACATTCCTTGCAGGTAATTGTTATCCAAAACACTAAACTTCATGGTATATATTATTTCTTACTACCTGTTTCAAATCAAGTCTACTTTGTGCATTCAATGCTTGTATTCGCAACTGTCTTTGTAATACCACGCCCTTCAAACCATAACACAGCTGTGCTTGACACCACTGTTATGAAGTAGGAAATAATACGGGAAACCCATAGTAAAAGGGAACATAATATTTTCTAGAGCGATGCGGTTACAATTTGCTTGAAGGCCTTTCTCGGGTTACGAACACAGTCAGCATCCGTTTTGTGATTAAATAGCGTGGGAAAATCGAAATGCAAATTAAATTCTGAAGTAAAATGTTTTTTGATTAGAGTCTTTGGATCTCGTTTGGAGTTTCTCACGTTCATAGAAGAGGCATTATTGTATTGCAAATTACAGTTCTATTATATTGTTTCTAAATTAGTCTCCATACTTGTGCTTGTGTTTTTTAAATTGAAGATAACGAGCTTGACGTTCACCAGATGGGAAGGGGTTGCTGCTGACCCCATGGGTGGTGGTTACACGCATGTGTAACCAACTTTATATACAGTAGCGGCGCTATTAAAATTCTATTACAGACTAATTCTACTCAAAGCGTTTTCGCTTCTGAAGGCTAAGATAGTCTCGCCTATAATAGTAAAACAATAATGTTATATTATTATTATTATCTTATATGATGGAAATAGCTAACGAGCAAACTGCCCACCTGATTGTAGGCGGTCACTATCGCCCATGGACATTTGTAATTAATTCCAGATAAGATTAATGGTCCTAGCTGAAATCGCCCACAGATGCGTTGCTGTCTCTAAGTACAAAATATGTCTCCTTTACCACGTCCTTCAAACCAGCACCGTTTAACACTACTGTTATTAGGCAGAAATAGATGTGGAGGTGGTTCTGGCGGAGTAGAACTACAAGAGGTTCCATCACCTTCAAAACTGTATAATCTCTAATCCACATGTTTTTATGCTAAAATCGATTTATGTCAATCATTTGCATAAACAATTTCTTTGTAAGTATTTACATAAATAATAACATATATTACCATTTAGAGGAAAATCGAAACCAGGGTAACCGAAATAGTAGATATTATTAAAAACAAGTAAAAACATACGTTTTGCCTCACTTAAAAAATACTAAATAAAATTTGTAGTCAGAGGTACGAAACATTTTTTTTTCAATAAAACACTATTTGAATTTAAAATTCGAATATCTCTGAAACGATATTTGAATGCTAAAAGAATTTATTTAGTTTGGCAATTATTTAAAATGATTTTTAAAAAATGGACGTAGAAATATGAAATCGTTTCACAAATATTGCCAAAGGCTTTATTTGAACAGTTTAGTTCGAAATTGTGTTACTATTTATTTGCAAGTAACACTTTCTAATGTATTTTACGCCTCTTTTTTATGTGAGTAGTAGCGTACTGTAATAATATCCCCTCTCCCATATGTATAGTCCCATAGTAATGAAGAAAAAAACTTTGAAAAAACATAAATGTAAGAGAATTATCAAAAATTCTTAAGCATGGGTGAAGATTATAAATTTATTACTTAAGCGAATGAAGTACATATTCGTTTGTTACTTCTATAAGAGAAAACGAAGCAATACACAATTTTAATTCGGGGTGATACTTATTTACCCAGGGATGGGATATAAAAACTATAAACTCAGTTCGAGTTGAGAATAACACACCTGCGGTTAGAGTCAGATGTCCTCAACATTTTCCGAGCGGAATTTTTTCTGTGCGAAAAAGTCGCGTAACATTTTATTGTTTCGCCGCTAAGAGTTAAGAGATTAGCGGGAAGCCTATAACGGTGGCAGTAAAAAACCGCTTCAGCGCTCATATATTTCCCGCGGTGACTTTTTTCGGTATGCTTTTTCATTTCAAAAGATACGTTTATTCATTTACTAGCCGTGTTCGTTAGCGCTTATGCAGGGATAGAAGTCTTTGTTTCGTCTCTCGGCATACATTTTAGCGAGATTTTTAAAATATATTTTATTTTGAAATAAGCACCAAATATACAATATTTGGTGCTTATCTCATAAATAAATAAATATCTCGTAAATATCTCATATAATGTTATAATTTACGTGATGACATACAACTACAAGCTATGGTGAATAACTAGTCTTGGTACGATTACTGCAGCACCACCTTTATACTTTCCCCTTATGACAGTATAGTTAAGGGCCGTTGGGTTTTAGCTTTAAGGTTGTAAGATACTTAAAATAAGGTATTTCAACTTAGTCTTCAGGGATATCAACGCATTTAGGTATGACCTCAGATAAAACTTCAATCCTATTTAGGACTGATCATGGCAGACAGTGATAGGCATGCGCCTTTACCTATTTAGTTTCATGAAATGTTATACAAAGATCTCTTACACAGTTGATAGCAACAAACAAATAATACGTATTTGTAGCAAGTACTAAATAACTTGTTTCAATTTTCATAAAGTGTGCAATATTTCCTCTGCAGAACTTACGAAAAACGTAACGATATTTCAAGTTTTTGTGCATACAATTGTAGAGACATTTTTACTATTTTGAGTAGTATTTTAGGGTCCGAGGATGGGAGCGGAACATCAGCCGGCAGGTTTATGGGTTCCGTCGCTTTGTTACCAAATGTTTGTGCTGGGATTATGATACTTGTGTGCAAAACTACGTAATGTATGTGTTGTGGGTTTTTGTGTTAACTTTCTACGGGTTCATTATTTCTGTTTGCTTTGTTAGTTTATATTTAAAAATATAAATGAGACAATCCAGGTATGAGCGTCAGATAAAATATTAACCATATATAAATATATTAAAACATCTTTTTTGAGGTTGCTATAATGATATCTTTATTATTACTTTATGTCATTTGAAATGTTTTTCGTATAATAATAGGAGGTATGACGAATAAATTTACATTCTATTCAGTAGAATTTGTGGGTATCATAATACCAAAAACAATTTTTTATATGAATTCTTGTTACTAAGTCAATTAATGCAAGTGTATACAATACTTACCTATATGTATCTGTTGCACTCTTGACAATATTTACAATTGATTATTTATTATTAGCATTGAATTCATTTGAGTTAACATTAAAATGTTGCAGAATAGTTAAACAGGTATACAGTTGTATGATTAATAATGTTTTGAAAAGTCACGTACAGTATTCACGATGTATTGGGTGCTCCGCGGATGGACTATTGGTGTTTTACTTGGGACATGAAAATATATATTTTAGTAAACAAGGCGCGCAGATTATATTATGTTATAAGCTGAAACTCGAAAAGTAAGACAAAGCTTACCATGACATTCTTTAAATCACAAATATTGTGTGAGTAATATTAGAAATTTAGAAATTCATATTTAATGCGATTTTTATTCACTTAAGAGAGATAAACTTAACGAGGCATTCCAATTTCCACAGGGGTAGCAATGCATCTGTGGTCGACTTCAGTTGGGATTTTGGTCTTATCTGGGGTGGATCACAAATGTCCATGCGCGGCAATTGCCACTTACCATCTTAAACATTTACCACAATTTAATTATTAATCCAAAATCCTTGTTTTTTTCTTGTAGCACAATTGGAATTATTTTAATTGTGTGTGTATTCGTTATTCGTGTGTAACACGTAAATCGACGGAATTTAACAAGCTTATTTTTTTCCAGAGGCTACGTCTATCTTTTTTAGTTTAAAGCTTTTACGAAGTTTTTTCTTCCATTTTGCTGATACACGAAAATAATCTCATCATCGTATCATATGAAAACAACCGCAATGCAGGTGAAGTTAAACTCTGTAAGACTTAGAGGCTGCAACTTGTTAGCGCAATTAATATGGTAATAAACAGGAGCACGTTTGAATTTTAATTGTAGTGTGGTAAATGCTAATATAAACAACTTGTCGAAAATCTACACTTAACAAGAACTAATCTAGTTTTTTTCAAATGATTTGAATATATATTATATAAGGGACATAAAGGGACAAATAATAGGTCTGGGGTAATGTCTCACTCTTAGTTAATAAAATTTAAATACTTTTTACTTGTAAATATTATTGTTATAAAAATATTTTCAATTTTATTTGGTAATTTTAATTATAAGTGTACTCGCTTATATGGCTTACTAGCCGTGATGGTTCAGAGATATGAATTTCGATCATTCATTTCAACGGTCTAGGGTTATAATTCCAAGCACAAATCTCTGATATTTTTACTTTTTGTTTTTAGAATTACGCAATTAAAATGTATGATTACTTGTTTTAACAGTCTACAAAAATATTTTAAAAACACATGCATATATGAAAGATATCTTTTCTGAAAACTACTTACTGAACCATGTTTATACATGTTTCAAAGTATCGAAGTATATAGGTGTCTAATGAAGAAAAGTTTTGTAATAACTCATCGCAGTGGAATAACAGCGAATTCATATAAGCATTATTCATGATCAGAAGTTAGAAAACAATAAATAATCACGGGGAGAAATTTATGGAAGTAAATTGCTAAATAATTAGGCGTTCGCACTCATTATTTATCGCTCGAGAGAATTAAGTACATATTTGTGGTGATACTCTATTTTTATACAAATAAAGCCGATATCCAAGTCTAACATTATCATGTAGTCATAATAGTTTTTAAGCTAAGCATTATTGCTCTTTCAAAATTCGAAAGATTTAGGTTATAGTTAACCAAGCTGCCTGAGTGTGGATTAGTAAAATTTACGTACTTTTGAAAACATGAGAATTCGCAGTTTTGGTTTCATCGTTAAAGAGGTAGGTGCGATTTAATTATTGATTTGTCACTGACAGTAAAATATCTGCTTCTTTATTGAGGCTTATCCAAGTATAGAATTGAAATGACGACCCGCGTGGCGGAGCGGTCACTATACCGGTCTGACACGCAGTGGGTTCCGGATTCGATCCCCGGCTAGACAGGTATCTGAATGATGAGTTTAGATTTCTATTCTGGGACTGGGTGTTTGTGTATTCGTCTTTGTATGTGTCTTCTGGGAATTCTGGTGTGGGGCTGTGAGTGTAGAAAGCGTCTTTTAAATAGTAAAAAGTGCTGTAGGAAGGCAGTCTAACAAGATATAAAAATAAGCGTACGTAGGTTGGTGTTAAAAGAATTTTACAGATCATCAAATGGGTTTTATGTCTGGTTTGTACTTCTTTATTCTAAAATATTCTGGGTTTAAAAAATCGCGATAAAAGATGTGAATGGTGATACAAAAAATGTAATAAATGATGGCGGTCACGACTCCGCATAAGGAAAATTATGAAAAAAGGGACAATAAATAATTTTACACCCCACAGTTTGGGATCAAGTGATTTTTGTTACTTTAATTTAATTTGTACATTTTATCGTTTAAAACGTTTCAATTGCACGTGAATGTACGACCACAAATCCGCGATTAAAATCAGTTACAACACATTCATTTTAATGTACGATCATTATGGGGAACTGAAAAAGTATTTTAGTTAATTCTATGATCTGTATTCGCATACCAGAAGTATTTGGTACAGATAGATAAGTTTTATTTGGGACTATTTTTATATAAATTTTCGATTTTCCGCGAATCTTTATTTTTTTTATAATTGCAAGAAAAAGGACTTGATTTATACCTAAATGTTTTTGCTTGTTGTTTGAAGGTTGGTTCAACTTTGTAAACAAGTTCAAGAGTTCATTATGTAAGCCCGAGGATATGGCTAAGATATTTTGTCAGTTGCCTAATTAGTTTGTTAATAATTTAGCAACAACTTTCGAAAGAACGGACAGTGACAAGTTGCAATGGCAGTTTCCGGGTATCTAACAAAGTTGTGACGAAAGGAAAGTCAAGTTTATTTAAAAAAATTGAATTACCAAGTTCTACGTTGCCTGTCACACGACTTTTAGTCACGTATTCTTTTTGTAAAAACCCAGATCGACATGGAATCAGAATTCGCATAAAAAACCTCAGAAAAAGGCCGGACGTAAAACTATTAATCGTCCTTCCTACGTACGCTCTACGAACATAGATATGTCCATCTAACAAAAATTTCGGTCCCAAATTGGTTCCATACACGCCGGCCCATCCCGCTGCGTCCGGAAACAGGCGCATGGAAAAAACGGTTCACGAAGAGTAATTGAATGCGTGAGGTTTACGAGACATTCGTTTTGGGCTGGTCTGGCAGTGTGATCATTTATTCGTTTGACTCACTATGCACTCTCGTACGCTCGATAAAACAGCGAAGGTAGATTTTCATTGCGTGGTACTGAAATATAGGGATATCCTTAACGACTTACAGCAAGCAATGGATATCCCGAAGAGATATAGAAAAGTATCAGGACTTTCGTCGTGGGGTAACGCAATTACGACGCGGGGCGTGTAAAAATCTGAAATGGAGCGGCAACACTCGCAAATTGCGAATGTCCCCCGGGACTTCGTTGACCTGCAGTTAGAATCGGTGCGTCAGTAAATCTTAACGATTTTGAAAACGTGTTTCCCAACCAAGCTTTCCAATTGGGAGTTCCGAAAATGTTATTGTTGGAAAATGTCGAATTGGCGCTTTCGGTGAATGTTAATTGAATCTGTTTTGTTTGTAGGGGTCATATTTTTATTGCGTTTTTGTTGGATTGCTTACAATGATATTATACTGATGAAGTTAAATTGTCTGAGTAGGGGTTTGCAGTAAACGGGTCATATTATATTTATATAAACCGTATATTTATGTCAAATTAATAAGTTGTACTATTGTAGCGAATAGCAATTTTAACATTTAAACTGTATTTGTTTCATATGTTAAATCTTAGTTGCTTACTATTAAAACCTGTAATCTACTCTCGCTATCATGAATGGTTTGTGCAATTTTCAAGCTGTTATGTCTATGTCATAACAGCTTGAAAATTGTGTTTCACAAATGTCCTTCGGTTCTGTTATGCCGTAAAATTTGATATTAAATTTGACTTTAAAGTCCTTTGTATTCGAGGGTATATCCAATCAAACTTTGATATGCAAGAGAGTCGTAAAGTGTTACTTTTGATGAGCTGCCTCAAACCTCTTGATGTTACATGTCGTAAAATAGACATCTACGTTGATCAGGCTTCACAGGCATGGCCTTTAACGGTCACCTTGTGAAATAAATGTGTATATGATGGAACATTTTCTAAGTTTTCTAATTTATTGACTTTTAGTTCTTATTTGTTTATTTGCTAAGACTGTTTTGTGTTAGAGGCTATTTTAATTAAGCGTAACAAAGATTAAGTTACTGGCCATTTTTGATGCACTTTACTCAATTGGTCAGTATCAGTTGAAATATGGTATTGGCATGGTATTTAAAATGTTATTAACTTAAAAAATAAGATCTATTTATAATGAGATTATACCATCATCATAAAAAGAACAACCATTTGTGGTTTTAGGTATTGAACTAGAATATAGTTTATGAAGCAGGTGTATTTTAAAATGATGATAAAGAAGCTGAAGACTTTAATCAGCTATGAAAATTAAGTAAAACGATTGTATTTTTACAAAACCGCGTGTATAAGGAGAGCAGTTTGAGAACTTGTTATGCGTTGATTTACAACCTTATAATTTAAGCTGTCTTGTGTCTTTGAACCTAGGGTAAAGATGTTAACAATCTGCAATAAATTTTTTCAAGTTTTATGATTCGTGAACTTAGGACATTTTTGCATGTAAGAGCTTTAGATAGGATGAAAATTTACGACTATTTAATATGTTTTTGGATAGGATCTAAAAAAACCTCTAACTCAGAAGATTTACAACCTGATTTTATTGATTTCTGAAAGAGTACGATGGGTTTTACATTATACTTTTTATTGGAGTTATATGGCATTAAATATTTTAAAATTTACTGATTTCTTTATCGGACTAGTACCGTACCGACGGCGTGTGAGAAATTATAATGTATTTTAATCGCAATCGGTTTTAATGACTATATATACTTACTTTTTCTGAGACTTTAGAGAGTAGAGATAGACACGCATGTTTTCTATGTAAGAGGAAGAGCAGTGAATACATGGTTAATAAAATATACAATCACATAATTATGTTTTGAATAGCTGTAAAGTTATTGTATCGCATCTTTATGTGTTTTTAGATCTATGTTTTTACCCGACTGCGGTGGGTAAGGTTTTTCGGGCGCGTGTGTGTGTCGTTTTTGGTACGCCTTGCAGATTAAATCGTTTGACTGATTTTAAAATATCCGGTATTTTCTTAAAATTATTTTTAAGCCCGACTGTTTTATAATAATTCTATGTCTGTGTTTAGTGCTCGTTTTAATATTCCGTTATAATGCTCTCCACTATCTCTGGAAGGTTGTACGTATCCTGTTTTCATTATCTCAAATGGTTTCAGCATATGTTAGGTATAATTAACATTTTTATTGCCCATTTGCATAGTAACGTGATAAGTCTTGAATTAAAATTTATTGGGCTCTGTTTAATTGCTGCGTCGCTTTGATTTACGTCATGTGTTGGGAAACGTGAGATACCTATAATTTATTTATATGTTTAATATATTGAAGAACCCCGCGTTTTAAAATAACAAATTTTAAAGCAACACTGATAATTTTGAACTTCGGCCTAGGCTTAATTTCCTGCTGGTTTTTGTTTTTTTTTTTACGATATTTAGCTACTAGTGGTAAAAGATCCAGCTTTATTTTTTAAGTTTTTCTTCATTATTTTACTCAACTTTTGTAAACAAATAAAATATTAATTTATCTTGTATTCCTTTGTTTTAAATCAAGTTGCTATTCGAGTAGTGTGTTTTGACTTCCTACGCTGAAGTTTAAAGATAAAATTTAGAATGTCCACTTTTTCGAAATTACTTGTGCACAATGAGTATATACTTATTGTGCACAAGTAATTGATGAGCACAACTCTTATTTATTGTAACATGAAAAGAACATTGTGAGGTAATGTTCTATAAGTTGACAAAATTTGTGTTGAGAGGAGAATCAGAACCTATAAATCTAAAATGGAATACATTAAACTTGTGGAGATTCTCATATGACGTAGAGAAATCATCTTCGAACTAAATGGAAAATTAAACCTGGTATCTTCGTAATTATGTATCTTAGAGAAAACCATGTAGATTTTTACATAATCAGAGCTAACAGCCTCTACTGTGCGCTTCAGTTTAATTTATTCTGTAAGTATGTCACCTGACAGTTGAGAACTAATTTGGGGCGATAAATCTCGCCGCGACCGACGTGTCGGTGGAATTAACCCGCCCAGCGCTTGTTATTAGTTATTAGTTGGTTGACGGCTTGGAACGAGTTCTCTAATTAGATTGTGCTTAATTAAACTGTAATTAATAGAATTAGAGTCTACTTTGGAGAATCAAGTCTGAAGATTAGTTTATCTTTTAGCTAAAAGAAAAATGAAGTTTTAAGTCACTTTAACAATATGATCACAAGTGGTGGTTTTTATTCGTTAACAAAAATCTAATGCTGAATTTCAGACAACACACAGTATACACCTATTCATAAGTATGTAATTTGTATCAGATCTTTTATATATTATTACATAAACGAGTACTAAGAATTAATATTCACTACATAAGAGATGAAAGCTTATTATTAAACAAATATGGTTGTTATCGAAATAAAGGTAGGAATTATGTCAACTGACAGTTGAAAACTAATTTGGGGTGATAAATCTCCGACCGACGTGTCCGTGGCATTAACCCATCACGACGCTTGTTATTAGTTATAAGTTGGTTGCCAGCTTGGAATAAGTTTTCTAATTAGATTTTGTTTCAAAATTAGGTAATTAATTACAGTTACAGCAGGTGAAATATGAGTTTTAAAACGAGAAAGAAATCATAATTTTGGGGTTAAATTACCCCACGTTTTTTTAGTGCTATGTTTTTGAATCTAACTTTAGTCATTGGTTCATTTGTATTCAAATTTAGGTCATACACATAAACAAGTCAAAATTGAAGAACAGTTTATTAGTTAGAAAATTAAAGGGAGAAGATTCAATTTGCGATTATAGACGAATACATATAATACAATTCCATTATTGTATAGATGGAGGAATTCCGACGCATTGTTAATTTCAACACAACATGAACAAAAAAATGATTGCTGAAAATTAAAAAAAAAACAAAAAGTTGAAAATTTCGAATTCGAACGATATGACAACGTTTTATCAAAACGTACAGCAAACTATTCCACTGCAACGTCATAAAACGGTTATCGAAATAAAATTCAAAATCTATCACGTTATCGGACAAAGTAATTTTAAATGAAACGAGTAGTTATATTAAAACTATTGTATACCGTTTCTAATCCCGCTCCGGTGGATTTGCATCCAATGAATATTTGTTCAAAACGTTTTGGACCTAGCTAGAGCGCTAGGGTTGTCAACTTTTTTTAATTGTATGTTTTACTTTAAATTTTTTTATTCAATAGAAGTAGCAAACGATTGTGTGTGTATCTGTAATTGACCTCAGATTCCGTAGCAATCTTACCTAAGTGCGGTCACAGGTACGTTGCTTCCCTGCAGGACTATGTTGGACGTTCCGAGGCGTTCCAATTTGGATCGCCTCGGATAAGTATGTGTTCCTTATTACACCCTTTAAACAATACAAAGGGTTTAGCCACCCTTAAAATAACATACATTGAACTTTAAGATTGGCTTACTAACACTTGGCTTAAAGCTTAGTTTTTAGATGTATGAAATTTTGTATCAGATCTTATCATCGGTTCAGGGCATATAATCGGTTTGGTGTAATGCAGTTCTAAAAATCGTGATGCTATGATTGAACATCTAGTGTGATATCTACGTATTACGTTACCCCGACATCAAATTCGGATCATTGACAACCCTACGACCTACGATTGTTACGGGTTAAAACCAATTTGAACACATTTTCAAAATACAATTCTCAGCTCTATCACTTTACGATAAGGTTGAACGACAGGTCTCGGTAAAGTAGTTGAGGATATAGAATTATTTGGTTTTGTTACTTAAGTGTATCCCAGTTTGTCCATCCGTTTTTCGATATCTTACCCCAGGGCAACAGCCATCCTTAGATACTCTGTGTAGTGGGTGCCATGAATATGATATAACATAGCAATATGACATCAGGATTTTGAATAAGATTTTATGCAAGATATTCTAATGTATAAACTGATTAAGCATGATAAAGTATATGGTAAAACATTTTAGTTAATAACTAAAGTTAGCGTTAAGGGCGCTTTAGAACATTTGCCTACAACAATAATAGTTTAGATTGAAGAATTACGTTAGTGAGTGAGCAGAATCGAACATAACATTTGTATCTATAATGATACAATGGTAACATTGCAGTAATGAGATAGAATCCGTAATTTATTATCAGTGAATTCTCTCAAAACTATTAAATTTTAAATTGTTACATCTCAAGGAAGTAAGTCAATAAGGGTATTGTAATCATTCAAAAATCTTAGATCGCTACAGTAAGGTAAGGGAGGGCTTAGTGTCATGTGAAAAATAGTCACCGTCTATATAAACGTACAATAAGGAGTTACCAGAAACGCAAGTTTCGATAAAGATAACTTTCTGCACCTTTTTTGAAGAGCCCCATAGAGCCTTCCGTGAATACTTCGAGAGGAAACTTCTTCCGTTTTAGAGCCATATTCGAAATATCTAAAAATACTTTCAGAAAAGGCACACTTTTAAGTAACACGTAGATAAAGTACACCATATATATAATAATATAAAATGTCTTTAAAAATTCTTTGTAAAATTTTGGTCATTTTTTTATAATCTGTTCACCTTTAACGTTATTTATTGTTTTTAATATTGTAGTTATGATAAAACAGATGTTTTCATCTTTCAATGTATTATCTAAGGTAATTTAGATAAATTACCTTAGATAATACATTGAAAGATGAGTTTTTTATCTTTTTTGTTTTATATCTTGCACAGATAAGATAGTTGAAAAAAAAAAAAATTTACATCACATAGAAACAATTAATAGCATAAGTAGATAGTACTTTAATCTCGTATTTATATGAAGCTTAGACAAATTTCGCTAAATTTCTCCAAATTATAAAACAGAAAAACATTTTATATATAGTAAAAGCCCAATTTATATTTTAGTGCAAGAATTTCGTATTCTCTTTTAATTTTTACGCAGAAGTTAATTTTGAAACACAAGCCTGGCATTGCACGATTAAAAGCTTTGTCAACATTAGTCATTTCGAGTCCAGGCATGTCCTACAGAATTCAATTGGCCATCACCCAGACAAAGGACGAAGGCGCCTGACCTCCAAACGACATAATTCTATCTCGTTAATGTCAGACCATCTGCCGTTTTATATGTCTTGGCTTCTAGTATATTGCAAATCTACTCCTATTGTAAATGCGAAAGGGTTTGTTGGTTTGTCTGGTTTGCACAAAACTACCGAGCAACTTCTTTGTCGTTGTTGCCAACCCACTATTGTCCTACTTCTGGGTATGGATATATTTTAGAAATAAGAAGGGTTCAGTCTTACTTGAGGTCATTTACAGATGCGTTGGCTACCTTAAGAATTAGAACGCCTTTGATAAGTATATCTTCTTTACCATGACCCTGTATTTAATGTGTAGAGAAACTATCTACCATGTAGGCGTATTTGAGCGTAGAAACGATGTAGTTATATTACAAGAATGCAAGTGCCGGTGTAAAGCTTACATTTTGGTGTTCAGGCGCGCAGTAAAACGCACTTGGCTGCCAGCATCCGATAATTTGGTTAGGGGTCTATGCGCATGGGTCCTTCGCTTAAGATCAATGCGGAATAATTTTAAAAATTATTTACGCTATATATTTTGGGAGTGGCATACATCTGGTTGGTTTATATTAATAGCAATTTTTTTTGTGATGCTATTTAATTTGTAGGCGAAAATGTTAGATAGGTATCTTCCTAATTTGGTGCACTTTAACACTGTTTCTTAATGTCTCACTACTGGTTCTAATCGTATAATTAAGATGGGCTTTGAGTACATACCACGACTTTCCTCGTATAAGGTTTAGTGAAGGTTGGTTGTTAAAATGTTAATGATAACAGCAATAAAAACTGAAAATCAATTAGACCGTAATACAAAGCCCTTATTTTCAAAATGCACTCGAATTATTATTATATTTTTTTGAATATATTACTGTAGTGTGCATAGGCCTCTGCTGACCACGACGAAGACCGCGGAGCAGACTGCGAATACGGAATTGCATCCGAACAAGATATCATAGCTTACATGTATTTCAGCACAAAGGTCGCGTTTAAAAATTAATTCATGTTTGCAAGAAGCGTAAAAAATGTATTTTTTACCCCTTTACCTTATAATGTATAAATTTAAATCTTTCATGCAGTAAAGAGGAGAAATATATGTCGAATATTTTAGTTTGTAACCAAAGGAGCAAACTCCAATATGGCGTAGAACACCTAGCTGGTAAAGATGTAATAATGGATTCGCGACGCTTAGTTGTATTATAATAAGTGTATTTGTGTCGGAGCAGGCTTCTCATAACATGGATGGGTGACCGCTAGTCGCTAAATATCGTGCGTGATTCCGTGTTAGTTATAGTTGTAAACATAGCAATGCCAAACCATGTATTAAATCTGAACGGACTTTGTCATAATAATAAAAACCATCTACTGTTCATAAACATTGCACTGGATTCAAAACAACATGAATAATCAAAGAAATTTGCATTAAAATCCTTTCCAATGGCATAATTATATCAATGCTAATTTATGACACGGTTGAAAAAACCGCCATGACAGCAAGTATAGACCAGAAGTATTAGCATAAAACACGGTGCACGGTGCATGGTGACCACACGTTACTATATAAAGAGGAACGTCTCGTTTTCCTATCAATAGAAAAAATCTGACTCGAAATAACTAAAAGCACAATATTAAATTATTTCTAATGTGCATTTAAATATTATTGTATTTAAATAATACTTAAAATTATTTCGAAAATACAATATTTTAAATCCCTAATCCTTATACTTATGCCAGTCACTGACACGGAAATGTTACCCAGATAATTAGTAATTATTGGCGGGCACTCCATAATATTTTAAATTGTGTAATAAATAATATAAATTAATAAATACTTTTAGTTAATTTGGTGATTGTACTTCTTTTAAGAACAAATTGGAATTAATTACATTTATTAAATTGCTTTTTGCCATTTATGTCTCTATAGTTTTATTTTATTTTACTACCAACGAAGTACATATGAAAATCAAAGGTAGTTCCTATTTTAATTTACTTTAAATGTATGTCTTTAAATAAAATTAATCGTCAAATAAATGATAGATCGGAAATATAATTGTGCCTGATGCCAAAAATGTCCCATTTAACCCCTAACGCAAATGGTCACGTTTTGCATACATTATGTTTTTATAATCGTGATTCACGACTTCATGCTACGTTGCATAAATGAGGTGCAAAATTGAAAAAAGCCGGCCTTTCATGTGAGGTTGACCACTTGTATGGAAAATGTCATAGGGAAATACTTGGTAGAGCCATAAAGTTATACAGCGTAAATTGTACTGCGGAATATTGGTTATTTAGTGATATTCTATGTCAAACGGATATGTCTGTTAGTATTAAAAAGAAAGGTAAGAAAGAAAGTAGTTATAAAAATTATTTTTAATAAAAAAATAAAACCAACTTCCATATCACAAAAAAGCGTTTAAACATTTCTTTAAATTATAATAGTTTATTACTTACATCTGAATACATCTCCACTCAATAAGCTTATTACATTTCCATAAGCACTAGATGGCTGTGTTAAATGGTTTAGGCTGGAGGCACCTTTGCCTCATCAGGTCCAAGAGTTGAACGTCCAATTTTTCACCATATGACGTTAATATAAATACTTAATACCCATGTCAAGAAAGAAAGGCAGCAGGAAAGTTATCCTGAAAAATGTGAAAATTGGGGATAGTGGTCTGATGTTCCACCCCATAACTTGAAGACTTAAGCATTGGAGCATACCCATGTCCAAGAACGAAAGTTCCGCAACAAAATTTCCTATCAAATGAAAAAGAAAATGGAAATTGGTTCACAAACACTCGAGTTATTCAAGATTATAAGAATTCGTGTTTTCCAATTTTCCGGAAAAACGGCTGCAAATTTTTAATTTTCACAAAATTTGACCCCCTGTGAAAATAGCCTTTTATAATGACGGTTGAATCACACACATAAAAAACAAAAACAAAAATACACGCGACGAATAGATAACCTCTTCCTTCGGAGAACGAAGTCGGTTAAAAAGGGCAACATACTTATCTGAGGCGTTCTAACTTTGTCCTCTGGGTAACAACTCGTTTGCTCTTTTCTCTTATGGAATTGATTACAGATTCCTAGATTTTTTAGGAGTTGAACCACAAAGGGCTCTACGACCTTTGATCAACAACTTTTGAAAATATTCACAGGGTTGACTACCAAACTGTACCTTCCATTTCTAATACGTATTGAACCTATTAGTACAATAAAATAATAATAATGCTTTATACACTCTTAGGATTTTTCCTTCCTGTGTGTGTGCGAGCATAAAAACATGTGTTGTTCATCGATGTCAAGTCATTACTATCCCACTGTTGAGCCAGAGTACCCATCTTCTTTCAGAGTGAGAAGGAAATTAGGCCATAATCCACTATGCTGGCTACTAGGATTTCGCACGATGTTTTTCTACATAATCATATTTAATTTATAGTCATGTCACATAACTTTGAAAAATCCGCAGCCCGTGCCCAGGGTTCGAACCTCGGTCGTTTCGAGTTACAACCTCTGGGCTGTCACTGCTTTAGAAAAGTGCTTAGCGAGGCGAATTATCAGGACTCACAGCCGTGCAATAAATAAAATTGCTACAAAATTAATTCCACCGCGTGTACCTAATCCCACGTGTTAATCAGCGGTTGTTTGTTTGTTTGCTGCGATCGCAAACTCCGCGGATTGAACGCAAACAAGCGGAATCACATCGCGAAGTAATTAAGCACGTTGCAAAATATTAGTGTAATTGCGTGTTGATACTGTAAACTTGTAATGATTTATGTTTTCATGAGTTAACTGTTTTGTTTTTATGCGGATAGCTTAGGCGTGCTAACGGGTATGATTTTGAAAAAGTTGTGGGGCGCTTGACATTTTTATCTAGGTGGAAGGTTTGAGATTGCTTATCACTGAATTGGATTTCCGCCGCGTACACACACAAACTTAAAAAATACAAAAAATATATAATTTATAAGAACGTTCGTTGTGTACATTCGTATACACAATGTGTGTATGTATATGCACATCTAAGTCACATTAGTTATACTTATTAGTTTAAGTATGCCTCAGATTATTATTGTACAGAAATCTACACATATAAAAAATAATGTTTGTCTGTATGTCATCGATGAACTCAAAAACTACTGTACCGATTAATATGAAAATTGGTATTTATATGTATTTTTCCACGGAGAAGGTTTGTATTATATGCTCGTTAATGCCACTCGCCACAAGGTAGCGCTGCAAAGTAGCAACTTTTGCCCAAGTGCAAGGACGGCTTAAAAGGTGTGCAAATTTGAAAAAAATGCTAGAAATATAGTAAAAGCAACAGTTTTCCCATACAACCAGTTCCTACGTCAGTCAAATAGTCATTCAGGATTGAGTTATTTAACTTTACCACATTATTTAATTCTAAGGCGATACGAAGTTCGCTGGGGCAGATAG
Organism: Spathilepia clonius; assembly: GCA_018250295.1. Lineage (NCBI taxonomy): Eukaryota > Metazoa > Arthropoda > Insecta > Lepidoptera > Hesperiidae > Spathilepia > Spathilepia clonius. The sequence goes on from DWRA01000224.1 coordinate 26,707, forward strand.
TAAATAATAAAAGCCAGAGTTGTTACTAAATGACGTTGTCTTCGCAAGTGTGTTGACAAGTTATGTGATCTCATTTTCGTTTCTTATACTTTTGGTCTTTAAAATATAACTTCGATATTGGAAATCTACTACTCGACTTCCGTAACCGACTTAATTTAACTTGCTCAAAATAAACTTTGTTTCTCAAAATGCGACAAAAGAAGTACGAATTAAAAAAAGAACCTACATGATTAAAAACCAACTACTTTTTGTGGTACTGAACATAGATTTAACTTCCTAGCAAAAAGTTACAACATTAAAAAGCCAGATGTCATTGTGGGCGAGACTACCCCAATTCAAAAGTTAATTTGGACTATTCCAATTCCGAGCTTCAAGCAGAAGGGTACTAAGCGAAAAACTCACAGGATTAAATTCTAGCTAGAATTTTCAAACATACTAGCGCTTAAACAGCCTTTATGCTCTGCTAAAGTAGGGTCCTGTGGGAATCTACTGTTTTTTTGTTATTGGACAGTGTATCAGGTCTCCAGGTAACACGTACGTAATTATTTACTATTACTATTCTTAGGTTATCCAACTTGTACTCCACGGTATCAACCGCATTCAAAATGTAAACGTAATGTAACATATATACTGAATTTCTATACTCTCAACAGTTGTATCAAAATTGGGTGCATACGATAGATTTCATAGGTTTTACTTGTTTTGCATAGAATCCTAAAATATTTTGTAAAATAAAAGTATCTAAGTTACTCCTTATAATATCAGCTATTGGTTTTGAAAGTTCTGGGAAAATCAGTGCAACCGTTCAGAGCCGTTCCTGCCAGAGGAAACAGACAAACAAATTAATAAATGTTTTTTTTAGGTAAGTTTAGGTAAGTTATCTTGAAATTACAAACAGACACTTCAATTTCATTAATTTGTATAGATCTCTATTACGAGTATAGACAGAACTATTCAAAGTTTGACTGAGGGGGCACTGCTGTCACATCTAATTTTGTCATATAACCCGTGTGAAAACGATGTGTTACGTTTTTAAAGGTAAGTTAGGGCTATCAGGCTTTTGGTACAAATGGTAAAAAAATCCTTCCATCTATCCAGACAAAGCATCGTCTTTATAATATTAGTAGCAATTGTCGCAATCGAGGTTTGAGATTGTGTTACTCAGTACTGCCTGTGACCGGAAAATTAATTACACTTAGCTCAGAACTGCATGGTTATTTTTTATACTATAAGTAAAACTACCTTTGTTTATGATTTGAAAATAAGTAGTAGAGTGTATGGCGGTTAACTACTCGTATTAGTCGGGCGTGCGGTCAATGCACTTAATCCTGCAACATGTGTTACCGACTTTTTTATGGTATTCGTTTGCCTCCTACACATGTGTTATTGGTGGAAATTTTCCGGACTTTTTAATTCCACTCTTGTTTTTATTATGTCGGCTGCCATTTTTTTCAATTGGTTTGCGATTGTTTAGGTAGGAAGCCGTTTGTTTTCGCTTTTATAGCGCTTTCCCGGTTTTCGGTTTCGACTGATAACTGGAATATGTTGTGTTTTAGTTTCTGTGCAATGGATTATACACGTTTTGTTTTTGCACGGGCATCTACAGTGAATGTTTATTCGACTGGATTTTTTTCGAACAATGGTTAAGCATCTTTTTACAATAAATCGAGAAATTGTTAAGTAAAATAGAGCATTTGTTTTCAATTCAGTTTTCTAAATATTTTTTTGCCAATTACGAATTAAAGTTCGCTTATGTTTTATGATGAAATCCTTTAAAAAATTTACGCTTTAATACCCATTATTTTAAGCTGCATGACATCTCCCGTGAATCACTATTAAATATTTATTAAGTAGAAGAAATCGAAAACAAACATCCACATATTGTAGCATAATATAATTTAAAAGTTTATAGACATTGTAAATGTAATAGTGTTATTAAACTAATACGAGTACGTTTACTAATACGTCAAGAAGCTTCGACATCACAGTGATATAATGCCATTAAGATAGTTGTATAAAAATTTATTCTAGATTTAGTTCACTAACAAACTACTCTAATTTAAAAGACCTTTAGAACGTAAAGTAGATACAATCGCAAAGAAAACTTTAGTTATTGTTATAGAAAATCTGAAATCAAGAAGGCAAAATGAAATTAAGAACACAGGTGGGTACTCCGGAACCTACAATTGAATATGAAGATGCAGGTCCCAACAAAAGCTGTTAATAATTTTGCCACGCGACAGCTGGTACCTTACACTGTAACTCCGGTTCGAGAATATAACGAAAGATTAGGTTAGTTGCTTACTTATTTATTATTGTGGTATCTTAGTAGTTTTATTACAAAAGTTAGTAGAAAAGTAGTTAAACATTTTGCTCTGAAAAGGTAGTAGAAGCCTGTTCTGGTCTGAGACGTTACAAAAGACATTCCAACTTCGTTTTGAAGAGTAACAAACCAAATGTCGTCGAACTTGGGTATCCTATTTAGGGTTGATTAGAGTTTTGGGCGGTAGTGCCTAAATACCATCAGGTTCTCTTGTTAGTTTGTTACTTTGATGATCGATCATAGTAAGCTACTAACCTTTGTGGGCTAAACTGGTATTTTTATTTTATCATACTTTTTGACCAGCAGACAGCAGCTTTACACTGCTTTACGACCACAAATAAGTAAGACTGTAGTATAGTTTTGAACTATGAACAATACCATCAGCTTAAAAGTACAATTCGAATTTAGGAACAGTCGTTGACCATATATTTTCATGGACATCAGTATAGATTAGTTTAAAAGCCACCTGGTCCAAAATTTCTCAGAGCAGCAAATACGACAAAATCCGACAAAAGGAGCGCTACTAAATTTGTCGTGCGACATCTGGGCGCTCCCCTTTGCTGTATCCACGACTGAGAATAGAGCAGTCACGCCTACGGAGCTATTGAGACCTCGATGTACTGACGTTGTTTATTGCACAGTGGAAAAGAATGGAAGAGTAAGAACTATTTGCATTTCATAATATGTGATATCATTTTATGAACACAATAGTGGAAAATATTTTTTTTATTTAACTGGGTATAACGATAATGCAGTTCGTCTAATGGTAAGTGGAAATTGTCAAAGATTGAAATATATAATCAACCCAATAGCATTGGAATTACATAAAGTAGGCAATATGTATATTGTTATCATTAATGACTAAGTCGGGATGCGTCGTTGATATGTGCATTACCCCATTCTTAATACTATTATAAAACAAAAGTAGGCAAATCAGCTATGCCAATGCAGTTGAATCACAGTTTTCTATATAATTAATTGTAGTAATATTTATATCTTATAAGATACAAAAATTGGATGT
>DWRA01000225.1:0-29927 GCA_018250295.1 Spathilepia clonius
ATCTGACATATTTTATTAATTCCAATGGACGGTATCATAAATAACATTGTATACAAAACTGTTTGTAATTATAGTTCGTGCATTTAAATATGTAGAGTTAATTATGTGGTACCTCATTTCTTCTGTAATTGCTATAATTCATTTTCCTACTTAGAGTTAAAATGTTAAGGGTGTTGAGCGAGAAAATGAATCTAGTTAGCAAGTGGAGGACAAACTTGGCGGTTCGAGGCGAGCGTGCTCTGCGACCGCTAACGGACAAAGTTCTTTAGTCCAATACGAAATAAATTGTACGGACGGTTATATCTCGCGTTTTTACGAGCTCTCCGAATAGCTTACTTCATCAATAATTCCACAGTAAAGTGGTTTCTAGGCATTTCGCGTAACTTAGTAGGTACGTCTAAATTTGTAGGTACGCAAATAAACGATATTTTTTATAGTTAAGGTACAACATCACGATTGCCTCTTATTTTACGCCTTAGGACAGAAATGTTTGCGTGACTGCCATTGTTCCGCTTTTTTAAGGGTGTGGTAAAGCAGACTTACTTAAGACGAGTATTAGCTTTGTGGTTAGAAGTAGGATTGGTAACAGTATTATTCCTTTGTATAGCAGTGATGAGATAAAACCAACATTAATTTTTGTCCTCTCTATTATATACAAAAAATATAATGGCAACCTCGTGCATAAACTAAATTAAACTGTGTTGTTTAACATATCGTTTCAAATAAAAGGTGATTGGTTTTTTGTAATTTTGGAATTCATTTACGAGTTTCACCAGTTTGATATTATTTGAAGTTTAGTATCGCTGATTAGATCTCATTTTTTTAATTAGTCTTGATGAATTTAGTTATATAAGTATCAAAGTGTCCCAATAAGTACAATTTAAACAGGATGGGTGAATTATTTCGAAATAGAATTGCGGATTGATATTGGGTTCACGTAGTGAGGGGGTGAAGATGCGCGCGCACTTGCATACCGCTACGAATCGTCTCAGTCGCGCCCGAACTACGAGAATCGTTCGTCCGCTACGCCGTAGCGCTAACGTAGCAATTTAGTACTACAGTCCCTTACCGACAGTGTATTGTGAAATAGGAACCACTAAAGGAGATACGAGTATTAAAGGTATAATTTCTTGTCAGTAACAATGTGTAATTTCTTTTCATATTTCATAATGCGTAATTACGTGTTAATATTGACTTTAAATCAGCTTGATTTTTGGATCATTCAGATATAAGTTGTAAGGGTTACGAAAATATGAGTTTCTTTGTGTATACGTAGTCGAGATTTAAGCAAATAGAATTCTTTCCAATTGCTTTTCTTTTCTTAGTATGTGTTCGCCAAAAGCAATTTTAAACTCCGAAAGGTATAATGTAATTGAATTTTTAAAATATTATTACACGGCGCCATATTATGTGCTGCTAGGCGAACGCTCAATTTAATTTAAGAGATTATCTTGGAGTCAAGTAGGAGTACAAGAATATAAGTAAGAAATTACGACAAGCTTCTCATCTTCTATTAATAATGTATCACAGACACACTGAGGCACTCTATTTTGACCTTCAATATGTATCAAAATTACTTGTGTACGTTGAACGAATAAATGATAAAGAGATTTATTCACGTATACATAGGGAATATTTAAAAGAAATTTTATGTGAACCGTAGGCGAGTTAAAGCGATATAAATATATCACGCAATGTTATGTACTTACTATGTTTTAAACCTTTTAGCAGCATTGAAAATGTATCGTGAGTAGCGTAATTACTCTTATTAGATTTTTTCTATGTTCTATTATTTTAAATAATGTCCCATTTGTTATAAAATCGTATTTAATGTGAACGTTGCGGTACATTGATAGAGACGGCGCGAAGCATTGTTACGCAATAGTATCCCAATTAGAACATAATTTTAATAAAAGGACCAATCGCTGACCTGTAAAGTCTTTCGGAGCTCCCAAGGGCGGAGGGGATGAGATTATGAGAATGTGCCGTGACATGATGAGCGGCGTGGAGCATATTTAAGATAAACAGCGCTCTTAAAGATGCACTGCGTTAATTAGGCTCGCGTCAGGAACATAATTAGCAGATTGTTTTAGATTTTTAATAGGTATACCAAGTAATATTTGTGTTAGTGAAGATTAAAACATTGATATTTTTAGTGGGTTTCCAAAAAGAGGAGGTTCTCAATTCGATTAGACTATTCGAGTGTCTATGGCGATATCATATGACGGTGCCTAATATTGACCTTCGACTTCTCAATCATGATATTGCAAAAATGTGGCCCGCCTGAACCTTAGGAATTTGAGAAATGTCTATTTTGTAAATATATGCAGTTGGTCTTAAATGAAAAACTTCTGCATTAAATTTTTGATCCCAACTACTTAACCCTGATTATGAAGAAACGAGTACCGTTAAAATTCTACATCCTTGACATTTCCTGTTTGAAATCATCATTATAAATATAAAACTGATACTTTCTCAATTCAATTTCTCAGCTTTTATTTGCTTTTACTTGATTGAACTTCTGAGCTCTTAGTAGCAGATGTGGGTAGTACATAGAACCACTGATTATATTTTATGAATACAGTTCTTAAGTAGCTCAGATCAGTATTAGACATTGTTCAAAGAGTGGTGGAGCGATCCTGTGTGACGATTACCAGGCTTATTTATACAAATACAAAGACTTGTCCTCACTGACTGATTTATCATCAAAGACTTTTAACTACTGAAGGTAGTATTAAATATAATATAAATAAAACTGTGTACGATAAAACGGGAGATATTACAAGGAAAATCGTTCGGGTAAATGAGAGAAGTCATAAATAAAGTCTATAGATTCACACGATCTCCGCATGACTCCGCCCACGTGCACCCACGCGCGTATTTTCGCATTTCCGCAGGAACCTTTGATATTTATAGAGTCAAAAATAGCTTATGTCATGTATCTTTTAGTGCGGTCCATCCTACCATATTTTAGAAAAAATAGCTTTCAATTTTATTTATTTGTATAGATGGTAAAATAAATTATACAGTGATAGGTACAAGGCATTTGAACATGTTATTTTAAGGTCACAATTATGACCTTTATGTTTCTAGGCACGAAAAAATGGCTAACACGAATTAGTTATGGCTCGCTCGTCTCGTGTGCGCATGAAGAAATTATTTTATACAGACTTTTTCTTGCACACTTTTATACAAATATGTCTAGAACCCACCAATAAATTACTTGGAGCATGAAATCTCAGCTTGAGTGACCTTTATTTCAAAAATATTTTTCATTTTAAGTTTAATACGGAATGGATGCCTTCCTTTACTTTCCTTTGTTTTGTTTTATTTTTCTTTCATGTTCTTTAAAGGGACAGACAAACAGACAGACTTAAATTTTTTGAAGCCTGCATATAGGTACAAAATGTTATTTTTCAAAGGTAAAGAAAGAAGCAAAAGAATAACTAAAAAATCGCCCGATTTTCCTGGATTCCAAGTTTTATAAACGAATATAAATTTTTAATAAGTAAATAAAAGAGGCGCACACATTTAGTGTGGTAGAACGTATACGTCAGTACGCGTTCCTGACTCGCACTTGACCTGGTGTTTTTGCTCTCCTTTAAAACCTGTAATGCCTACATTCAACACCAAACTTGGTATTATTTAACGTAAACTCACAAGTAAAATAACATACAATATTAACTGAAATGTGAAAATCTAGAAATATTAAATTAGAGTTACTTAGTTAATTAGTAGTTATAAATATATAGCCGCCCTCAAAAATGTTATCGTGAAATATTGTCCATAGTGATACAGTTCAGCAGTTCGCTCTTAGCTGCTAGCTGCTATCTGAGCATCTTATGCGCTCTCTAGGCAGACTTGAGGCAACGAGGGTAATTAGGTGATCGCTGCGGATCGCTCCACTGCATCTCAGGTTTAAATGAGCGTTATTGTTGACCCGGCTTCGATTACATAATGTTACTTACGTTTCCCGCGAATGTATCGATCCGCAAGCGTGGCACGCTGCCAGTAACAAACTCTGGTGTTCTAGAACTTTCTCCGCGATCGCTGACAGAGGCTGGAGCTGCCTCTGGCATCGGGCATCTGATCAAAACTATTCTGAACAATCACAAGCGAACGTGTGTGTAATGTGAACTGTGGACTGATGCTTTTATTTTTGTTCTTGAATGGCAACATATTACTTAGTATTAACTACTGGTATTGGTATTTGTACTTATAGTTACTGTAATATTTTAATTATTTTCAGATTATTAAGATAAGCTGACGACACAAACATGGCTTTTGCGGGGCTCAAGAAACAAATCAACAAAGCAAATCAGGTAAGTCTTGTTTTAACATTAAATACAATAAAAATCTGCGTTATAATCTTTAAGTTCATTTCATGAGCACAGATAAAAAGCTCTGTCAGAGAAAGTGTTAAGCCATTAAGCGCTTTATCGGCTCCAACTTTAGGAAAATTGGTTTTAGTGATAAGCCAGTCTGATACCAGGTCTACTTTCAAAGTCGACCTTTAAACACAATGAATGGATAGACATCATACTGTTATAAATATTATATATTAATTTTAGCACTGCTAATTATATAGTTTGTATATTTTATGACGGTATTTACTTTAGAACCGTGACTAGTCAGTTAAGTTAGAAACTCGGCCTCTCAATGAAGAGGTCCGACGTTCGAATCCAAGATACTGGTTCTTTAGGGTGTATAAAGTCTACCTCTCTCCTCTCATTACATGACATTGATAAGTTGATGAAACATTAACATGAAAAGAATACGATTGTTATACAACTTATAACTCGTAGTTAAATTCATAAATGTAATAAATTGTATGCATATAATGCAATAATAAAGTCATGTCTTGATGTAATGTTTTAAAATTATTTAATTAAGCATTCTACTGCGGTTGCAGTTAATATTTGTATTGTCTGTTATTTTAATCAGAAGCAAGTCAATTTATGTTTGCATTCATCAAATGTTTCCAACTGAATACCGTTGCGTAATCAAATTAATTTCCGCAGTGAATAGCGGGGTATATATGGGGACAGACTTCGTTTTGCGTGTTTCTCATATACAATGTGGCGGTTATCGTCAACCCATTACTGACACTCTACTGGGCACGGGTGTCCGCCCAGAAAAAGAAGCTTAGGCCACAGGTCTAACGCGCTGGCCAAGTGCGATTAGTAAATATCACGCGTCTTTGAAAACTTTCCTCACGATAATTTCAAAAAAACTTTAAAAAACCGGCCAAGTGCGAGTCGGACTCGCAGGCGAAGGTTCCGGTATTATTATTATTAGATAATAAATAAAGTTGAACAGTTTCCAACTACCAACATAAATTTGTTTTTCATAGTGTTTGTATCAATTACAAAGTTATGTTATTCGGTTTTTGAAAAAGTGGTTTATCTCTCAAACAGAAAAAATAGTTTTAGAAACCTCAATGTCGTTATTGAAGACCTTTCTATAGACACCCTACACGTGTAGGTAAGATGATTCTTTTAGTTGCAGTTTCAGTTGCATGTATGGGAAGCCCCCCTAATTTTAATATATTTTTTTATTTTTGTACATTATTCGGAAAGCGGTTTACAAAATACATATTCCTACTACTATTGCCGGGGGTAAACCTTGGCCTCCTTGGTTTGAGAATCTGAGTCTTAACTACTAGACTATCACTTTTATATACTGTTAACTTGTATGCACTAATATGGCATACCAATGAATTATTTTTAACTTCAACTTCTTAAATTGTTTGAGATTCTTCTTCGGCAGCTTCACCATCAATTCTATTTATGTCTTATAGTAATGGTGTAATCTAATTTGAACGATGTAAAGAAGACTCATTTTTTTTAAGTGTTCCCACAGGCATCTTGAGAACCGACCTAACTGTGATCGACTTTTGTTTATTTGAGTTTGTTGAACAAGTTATAAATGAAAAGCTCCATGGTCGTTGGATATTAAATAAATAACGCCTTGGGGTTTAAGGCTTTTAAGTTTAATATCAGATATTCGATATGAGAAATAAAAGAATAAAAGATATTGATTCGTAAATGACCACAACCAGGACTTTGTTGTTAGAAATTAATCTTCTAGAGAGAGAGAGTAACTTACATAATATACCAAACAAACTTAATTTCACCATTATAATACATTGATATCTTGAATGGATATCCATACCCATTATCAATAAAAACAATCTATCCTATTTTTTCTTACCGATGATCAATATAACAATTTCTAGTAAATACAAATAGTCGAATGTCGGTTCTTTGGTAGGCAAATCATTAGATATACAGCATATTCGATATATAAACACGATTATGTACGATGTCGAACTCTATATTCCAATTAATATCTGATTACACGAACTCCATTAAAGCTAATGGCATTATTATTTGCGACTCAGCAGGTTCTTCAATTGTGTTGGAGCGTAGCACTCATAACTGTTTACTTCTCTCCGCTTTCGTAGCACGCAGCCCTTATTTCCGATACACAATGCCATTCTTCCCGTAACAAGCCGTTTTGGTAATATCGTCTCGAGTTGATTAAATACGGTGCTTACTGCGTTACGTGTTTTTTTGCGGAAATATTCACCCCTTTTATGAAACCCTTGATGTAAATTGGTCTGCCAATTCTTGTAATCATGGTTGTAAAAAGATTTACTTAATAGTGTAGAAATGGTCCATACTTCAATGTTTTAAAGAAAAATGATGAATTTTGTACATTGGTAAATGGAAGGTTAAATAAGCCTTAATCTGAACTATAGCTTGTATGTATCCTACATAAGGGCTAAGTATCGTGTGTTCAGCAAGAATTTGATAATTCTTGACCCAGTTCCCTCGATTTATAAGTAGATGGAGAATATCGATATTGAGCTTGAACAGATCGGTACATGATTGATGACGCTAATGTCGCCATTTCTTACGCTATTGGTTAGAAATAATACAAATGGGTAAGTTATAAAACCTTCGGAGAGATTATCGTCATATGTAATATCGAGAGCGATGTACATTATTTTAGTTATTTAACTTGTATAAAGGTAACATACGGGTTAACTATTTATAAGCTCAAAAAGTGAAGAGATTGCTGGATACTTGCTGTTGTGATGTAGTGAAAAATACGATGAAAAGTTCACTAAAACTACATATTTACGATGTACGAAAAAATAATTAGAGAAGTTGATGTTATGTCAAATTTAAATCTAACCAAATAATAAGTAAATGATTTAGAGGTAAAATCATTCTATAATTTCTCTTAGGCCTTTATCTTTGCCGGCAATTTTTCTCTAACTCTGTATAAATATCTTTAAGATTAATTCGTACAGATAGATCAAATTCAAATTCATACTTATATTTTGGTAAATACGAATAGAAAATTTACACAGTGCACCACACTGTAATGGAGATTAAAAACTTTCCGAACAAGATTCCAACATTTTCCAAAAACATGATTAAGCCGGAGTTGATCGAAATATGATTGATGTTTCTCTAATAACCTACTTTTCTTATTGCTGGGTCTAAAATACCACAGACGATCACAATTATTAAAATGCAAATATGACTCTAAAAACATATTTATTCCAATATCAACTTTGAACGAAATGAACTGTACGTATTTATTCTTTTTAAAAGTTCGTATGAATAATGAAAGATTTGCTCAAATTACTTATGTTATCATAATCGGGAACATTAACATTATTAGAAATGGTATAGATCGCTTACCTTTATAAGTGTAAGGGGATAACTTAACATATCTTGCACATACCTTTTATTGATTACTGTAATAATCAACTGAGAAGAATAATTATTATTTATGTGACACCAAAGTCGCCTCTTCATGATGAAGCGTTACACAGACCCTGTATTATGTTATGTTCATAACATTAATCATAAGAATAAGACATGTTAACGGTAGTGAAAATACAATTTCTTTTCCTAATAAGGATTTCATATTGTTATAGACGATTTCCTTGAGGAGAATGTATATATGGACTATTAGATATTAAACTGAGAATTACAATTAGATTAGGCATGATTAATATACGATCGGTGACTTTTAATATTTTTTTATTCTTAGTACAGAACTTAGTAGCAAATAAAAAAAATAATCCGCCTACTACTGGATCGACTAACCTACCTAATCGATTGTCGTAGCTGTGTTTGAAAATATGAGACTTTTGGATTACTTTTTAGATTAATCGTCTGATTACTTTGTAGATGAATCATTAGATTACTTTAAATTTAGCACATTTTTAAATAACAAAACTCTCTTTTTTAGCAATAAAAAGAAGAAAAATAAAAAAAAAATGGTTTAAATTTTTTGTCTGCTAATATATATTTTAATTTCTTGGACATTGAACTAAATAAAATCGATGTCCGCTAGACATCTTCACGCACGTAGTAGGTATTATGGTTATGCTTGATTTTGTAAAGAATTTTAATCAAAACTTTCATGATTGGAAGTTGACAGTTCGAGCCGCGTTCGAGCTTTACAGCTGACATTAAAATTAATAATAATGCTATTTATTATTCGGCATAACATTTTTGTGGCATGTGGCATGTGGTATGCTTTAATCAAAATTGATATTGCTGTGTGATGTAATTTTATGTGCATTGGGTTGCAAATAAATTATATAATTTCCACTAAGAAAATATTTCCATATGTAATTAATAGTATCAGGCGTTTTCTCGGAAATCAATGTTATAAAGTTAACATAAACAACAATCCGCTACCAATTTATATGATGGTGTATAATTTAAGCCTATCAGTATCCCACCCATTGCCTTTCCATGTAGTATACGAGGGCATGCAAAAAAAAACTATTTTTACTAACTTTATAACACTCTGTTAGAAATGTTCTCTTTGTTTATTCGCCTTACGCTCGTTGTTAATAATTAATCTATCCAATGTTTCACCTTTCAAAGATTTCAACCTTTGACAAGTACTGCACACAAGAAATTGACAAATTTAGATTTTCGATTGAATATTAATAACGAGCGTTCATGTAAAATTTCTTTGTGAATCTACAAGTGTTTTAAGCTTATTTTATCCTTGAACAAAACAGATACTAAATAAACAAAAGGCATTTGAGTTTAAACGATCTGCTGGCACGAACTACGTGTTTGTGTACCGCTATCCTTGGATTCTGTAATCGCTGAATACAACGTTTTCACGTTAATAATCTCTTTCAAGCTCTATCTGCATTTATACTGTGTATAATGCGTGGGGGATGAGAGCAACGGGGAATATGACCGTGACCCATGGCGCCCTATATTATCAGCGTGCCCCAATTATTACGACCTTCAGAATGTTCAGAACGCTTCTCACGAGTCCTGCTCCAATGATATCAATATTTCACTCATGTACTCTCACTATATCACACTATTTTACCGTTTGCACATACCCAACACTACTTTTATTTTGGACGTCTCAGCCAAACAAAATTTGTGGGAAAAATAATTCGTGTTGATTAGATGTCTTGTAAAGAATATTTGGCCATTCATATCTATGTGTGAAGTTCACGTGATTAGATTAAAGAATTTGAACAATGTTAAAGACGGCTTTAACACAATTATTTCCGTTATATGTATTTCAATTTACATTTTTAAACGCGCATGCATTAAATGTACATTTACATATAACGAAATAAAAAGTTATCTACTATAGCGTGACACGGAACGTTAGCAACCCTCGTGTCACACGCATCATACACGACTGCAACGTTTTCTATACAGAGCTTACGTCTCTTTTATGTGGTTTATAAAGTATTTATATAATTAGAATATCTTTTGTGTTGCAATGTACCTAAAATAATATTTTCATTGTAAAATTCACATAAAAAGTATATATAAATAGTTCTCCAATAGTATCTCCTCGTAGCGTCTCCAACAGGAAAAGTGACAACCCTCACGGTAAATTAATACACAAAGTATACCCACTATACAGTTCCATCATATAATTACGGTCTGAATTGATAAATATGAATTAATCGCTACCCTAAAATAAGTTTGTTATGAAGTGTGTATATGAAAAATGTAGCACACAGTCCAATTGCTTTAAAGGAATATATTGATTGACCTCATAATAACACGTTAGTCTTATTTAAAATGGGTTATGTGTCGTGACACAACAATAGCCCTTTAGTTTCTGCTTTTGTAAGAAAAAAATACTTTGGAGACTTGTTTATCCGAGGCGTTCCAACTTAGTCCTCAGGGGACTAACGCATCTATGGTCGACCTCGGGTAGGACTCTAATGGTATCTGGGGTTGATTGTATATGTCCATGGGCGACAATGGCCACATACCATCAGATGGTCTGCTACTTCAATACAATAAAAAAAAGAAAATGGGGCTTTTGAATCGGGTAATGGCCGGGTTAACGTCTTTATATTTTATCTATCAACACGTATCTATTACTTTGTTCACACAAAAAATAGTATGTGCTTCAGATAATGCAATGTAGGTACATATGATATCTATAGATAGAGCATCTAAGGTCTCGTCAAGGTAAAACGCGAGGACAGAAGACATAGGGGGCTATAAGTATTCTTTCAATAGACCGGAAGAGTCCTCTTAGGCTTGTAAAGTAGGGCCTAATTCTATTAATAGGCATGTAATATTATTTTCACCGATGTCGTACTGTTATACAATAGTAATTACTAATTATAGTAAGATATGAAGCTACGTGTGTAATCTAAATATTGCGATATTTTAGATTTCTCATATATTCTTGTTTACAATATTTTGCTATTTCTTATCTCTATTGGCCAGTTACAACGAAATCTCATTTTTCTGAGTCTGTTTCAAAATAAAGCTAATATAAATTAGTGATCAATATTATTTAGCAGTTTTTGATTTTAAACAACTATTAGATCGTTTGGAGAGTAAATTTTCTTTTTGTTTTAAAGGAAAGTTCGATAAAATCACAACTCAAAGTCATTAAACATAATAGCGGCGCTAATTGTCGTTCGCAGTCGCGGGAAGCTGCTGTGGTACAATTTTCATCCCTCATTGGTGGTACTTTGAACGAGCGGGCGAAATTCGGTCAAGGTTAAGCCTCGACCTGAGCTTTTGTATTTAAACGAGCCATCCGATACTTTAGTTCCTTTGTATAAAATTGCATCAAAAGAGGATTTAAACGGTGCAATGGTGCAAACTTGTGAATAACAATGTGGGAAGCCTGGTATTTTTTTCAACGATTTATACATACTATTATGCGTTGTTTATCGTCGTACCTTTCTGTAGCAGTTAAGACATTTCTATGAAAATTAGTACTATTATTTAGTACAGTTGTAGCTGTAGTACCCAGATCGGTAGACACATCGTAGCCTAGACCTTCAGTTGTATCGTAAGGTCGCGCCACAGTCAAGCGGGTCGGTAATTCACTTAACTCCTCCTGTTGCACAATTGATAAATCACTACCTATCAATCGGCACCACGTTGCTGTCCGCGTGCCGACTTCATACTTGGGGTGATTGATGAATGTGCAGTATATGATAACACTGTTTATATGTATGTATATTGTTGCAGTATGTCACAGAGAAAATGGGAGGTGCCGAGGGCACGAAATTGGATTTGGACTTCGTAGAAATGGAAAGAGTAAGTAACGACTTACATAAAGTATTATCTGCTTACTCACGTTTCTAGGTCAATAATTTATTGAAAAGTTAAATGGTATACGTTAGTTATTGAGGAATAACGACAAAAGTGTTATAACCACTTTCTAACTCACTGTTTTCGATATTGAATTTGGATAGAAGATAGTTATTTTGTTAGAAATTAGAATTATCCTTTATGACAACGGTGTTAAGCCATTTTGGCAATGATGGAGTGGTCAAAGGTAGTGGTAAAAGCAATTATACCCTAAAGTATTTAGTCTCAGAAGCAGTAACGGGGATGAAATCGATTTTAAATAGGAGCTCTGACGTATTTGGTATCGGCTACAATCTATAGATGTTAGTGACGTCTTTAGCAGGTGGGCGTTCTCGTTTGATATTACATAAAATGTGATAAAATTAGAAATATAGAAAAATAAACATATTCGTGACTTGCTAAATATAGATTTTATTATGGTGTTGTCCTACAATTTATGACCCATATGACGATAAAAAATATTTCTAACGCAATATCCAATAAGCAGTAAACGAAATGATGTGACTAATATTGACATTGCTCGTGATTGTTTTACAGAAAACAGACGTGACATGCGAGCTGGTGGAAGAGTTACAGACAAAAACTAAGGAGTTCCTCCAGCCGAATCCCACGGCGCGGGCCAAGATGGCTGCCGTGAAGGGTATCAGCAAACTGAGCGGGCAGGCCAAGAGCAACACGTATCCACAGCCCGAAGGAGTGTTGGGCGACTGCATGCTCCTGTACGGCAAGAAGCTCGGGGAGGATTCAGTGTTTGGTAAGTACATACATACGTATATGTTTGGAAGACAATCCGTGGTTCACTGCTACCCGTTTTCTGAAATTAACCAGCAATATTAAGCCTATTGTGTTTGGTTGGAATGTGTGGTCACTCTTGCCATGGTTGTGTAATCTATTGTAAGTTCTTGTAACTCAAAAACGAACTAAATATCTGGGTGGTCTTGAGATAAGACTTCTACCTTATTTTGGGACGGTAACAGTTACATATTAAATAGAATTGGTCCATAGTGTCACTTTTCAGGATAACATCATGGCTATAAACTAGCAAGAATATTAAGAAAAGATAAAGCAAGAAGCTTAATAAAACTCTACGTCTTGAAGGATATTCTCACTCACATTTTATGATTACACAAAGTTCTTTTCTAATCCAGCAGCAAGGGTGGGAACGTAAGAATAAAAAAGTTTTTCGAGTGAATTTTACAGATAAACAAAAAACGTCGTAGGCATATTGATAGATCAGAAATTACAGATAGCCACATGCATTTTGTTCATGTTCATATTCATCATTAACATAAAACGAACCTTTTTTAGCACAATGCCTGGTGGAGATGGGTGAGGCATTGAAACAGATGGCCGACGTGAAGTACTCGCTGGACGACAACATCAAGCAGAGCTTCCTCGAGCCCCTGCACCACCTACAGACCAAAGACCTCAAAGAGGTCATGGTAAGTCTAAATTAACTCAAATATGAACAAAATCTGAATATGATGTCCCGCGAGGCGGAGCGTTTACTATACCGGTCTAACACGCAGTGGGTAGGTGGGATCCCCGGAGACAGAAATCTAAGTGATGAGTTTAGATTTCTATTCTAGGACTGGGTGTTTGTGTGTGTCCAGGGCACCCATGACACGGGGCATCCTAGTCTGGGGTTGTCAGTGTAGAAAGCATCAGTTTAATATGTATTATATGAAGGGTAAGTGGGTGAGCAATTGTGCTGAGTAGTAATAATCCAGTAGCAATAATTGCAATTTTTCTATAGCTGTCTCCAATAGAAGACCAGCCGTTAATTTTTCGAAATTATATGGTTTAGTTATATAATTTAATGATCACTTGCTGAAAAGAAAAGAGTCGTAAGTTACATGAATTATTCTCAAACGTGTTTAAAATCTACTAACCTGCACTTAGCCACCATTAGACGAATACTGACGTGTTTCTTTGTGTGTTTGAAAGCTTATAACAACTAATTGGCAGATGTTTCAATGCTTTAGAGGTTGTATATTATCATCGGTCCTTTACCCATTTATGATAATACCATATAAAAGCAGGCGTTATCATACGCTATGGGTCTTTAGGGAGGTTTAAACAAATTTTTTTATTCAAATTTTATACTTTTCGCGTTATGTACGAAAATTACACTTTTGACCGTCTGTCAGCAATTTTCACGTCAAGGACGTGCGTGACTTAACTTTAAAACAAAATGGTGTAGATTTTTTATCACCCTCAAGTCGTAACATCTTATAAACTTTTCAAAGTATATTCGTGTACTTTTATTACACCTATAACTAACTAAAAAGTACCTACATACATTTTAGTCATGATTTCAAAATAAAATTAATTGTAAATAAATATATATTGTTTTTTATTTTAACTTTAAACTTACCAAATGTCCGTACGGATCTCAATTGAACGCTAATTATGCATATTTATTGCCTATATTCTAGAAAAATCATGTGATTTAGTCCCATCACTAGTCTTTGCACCAAAGATATGGTGATGATATTATGGAAATAGAAACATACCCAATATCTGTATTTGCTATTTAAAGTGACTATTGACACATCTTTTACTTGTCTAACAGCATCACCGAAAGAAACTGCAGGGACGTAGGCTTGATTTTGACTGCAAGCGGCGGAGGCAAGCAAAAGGTGATCATTGCAACATATACTTGTAATATTTAAATAAATAAAAAGTTAAATAATTAATTTGAAATAATATTAAAATGAAATTTGTAAAATTGATGTAAATACTAGATGTTATTTTTGTGTGCATAACTAATTTTGTTTCTTTTATTTTGTTGATATATCAAGGCTCGGGTAGAGCCAGTCCTTATATGAGTCCAAGTCACAGTTCTGCACATAGACATGGTATGTTAAGAGAGGGAATTCTCGCATTGTATAAAACCATTAAACGCCACAAATTGGATCAGCACGAATTCATTTTGTACAAGCTAGCAAAATTCATGAATAGATCGTAAATGCAGGAACTAACCTGTTTTTGTTTTAGTTTTTAACAATACCTATAATAGCTGCTCGTTTCTTTCATGTTTATCCCGACCTGCGCCTGCGCTGCTCCTTAACATCGTTTGTGTTAACCCGAATATTGTTTTTCGTCATTGATTTGGTCTGTATTCATAATTTTATTTTATAATTTATTCACTTTTGTCTTTATGCGGTCTTTTTATGTTTTATTTGGTCACTTATTCATTTTTTTATTTTCGTGCGATCCTTTTATTTTATATTTATCACGTATACGGCCGTGTGCGTGTCGTGTGTACGTTGCGTGCATACACCAGCTCACATTCCAGACGAGGAGATCCGCCAGGCGGAGGACAAGTTCGCCGAGTCGCTCACGCTGGCACAGATTGGCATGTTCAATCTGCTTGATAACGATGTAAGTAGTTTTATTAAATACTTTACAGTACACGTTTGAATCCTTGGTTTGAACAGTTATTTGAATTACGAATATTAGCCACGGGTGAATAATAGTTATTCGGTATATAATTTTGGAGACTTTAAATTGAATTTTTACGAGCGTTAATGTTTGTCGAACGTTCCCAGATGTACGTTACATAAACCCTTTTGCTCGCTCTACATCTCAATGAGCTTAAGAGAAAAATCTGTTAAAAAACATACGCGAAATTTCGTTAGTATTCTGTTGGTAAACAAGAAACACTGCCTGGATCAGTAAAATGTTCAAAAAATCAACGTAATGCCTGTAATCTCCGTTTTTCAGTATTTACGCTGCCGTTTTATCATCAAAACGTTACGACTTGTGACTGATCTCCTGATATCATAAAAAATACAGTTTTTAGAGAGGTTGTATTTAAAATCATCAAGATTATTTCACTAATTACAGTACCTACACGTAGTAGTTCTTTATCTTGCACCTGAGATATTTATTCATGATTCCGCTACCTCAAATATTCTTATCTTAAGTGAAAATGTTTAGTTCTGTCAGTGTCCTTTGTATTACAATTATGGTTGTCAGTTTTAACATAATATAATATTCCATATACTGTCTGGCGTCTCGACTCACGCTTGCATATAATATATAAAATCTATTTAGAATAATTATTTTCGTAATATTATCCAAAATGTACGCGTGAGTAGAAGCGTTTGTCATTAATAATAAATTCATATAAATATTTATCAATTTATACTGTACAATTGTGTTGTTGATTAATATTTTTGTATGTTTATAGGTAGAACAGGTGGCTCAACTGAGCTTCTTCGCCGAGGGTCTCCTGGAGTACCACCAGCAGTGCACGGAGATCCTACAAGGACTCGTGTCCACGCTTATGGAGAAGTGAGTTAATGTCTAATCATGATTATATTTTATTTAAAAAATATTATTAACGAATATCAACTAGTACGCTTTTTCAGTTTACTTCCCCAAAAGTAGTTTAATAAGGTAGAGTTAAAATCGATTCGATCGATTTAAAACAATTTTGCAACATTACCACGCGGTGGAACAATCAATAAATAATTTATAATTGTGTTTGAAAGTACATTAAATTTATTAGACTTATATTTTAATTATTTAAATTCTTGCCCGGAAGAATAATGCAGACCCGTCGGCGATCCAATTTTTCTATTATAATTGTGATATCAATTAAAAAATCTCGAGCAGTGGATTTATTGTGGATTTATAGTGGATTTATTGAATAATTTTCGATTCATTATTTTTACCTTGTTACCGTGTATTGGATATGAGTTGTATAGATTGTGATACAATTTCAGTGTAAATAAATACAATTTCAACGATATTATATGTGTAGTGATGATTTTATAGCAATTTATATAAAATTCCAGGAAAGAGGAGGTGGTGAACCGCCCCAAGATGGAGTTCGTGCCGAAGACGCTGGCGGACCTGCACATCGAGGGTGTGCACGACCTCAACAATGGTAGGCGGTACGGTTCCACCCACAGCCTGTCCCGGCCCCGCCACGTTCCCCCTACCTCCTCCGTAGGTGACCTCCCCTCCAGTGACCCCCTGAAGGCGTGGGAGGCCCCGCGGCCCCCGTCGACCCCCTGGGACCCCCCGCGGGCCGCCTTCAAGCCGCACCCCGCGCCCCGCTCGCAGCCCAACGGCAGTGACCCCTGGACAGGTGATTCTGGTTTTGTTTGCTGTGTTTTTTTCGTTTCGGATTTGACTGTGGATTGCGTTCGTACGGTGGTGGGCGGTGGCGGTTCACTCGGAATGTTGACGATATGTATAGATTATGTTCAAAATGTCAATTATCCTGAGTTTTATATGTTGCAAATGCATATATTTAAATAGGAACGAATGCTATTTTATCCTTGAAATATATAACTTTAAAAATCTTTCTATTACGAGCAAAATAATTATCATGATGGTAAACCAAGAAAGAAAGAAAATAGGGTACAATGAGTAGTCCAAAGTCAAATTCATTAAATTTTACTTTTTCACATCCATGTTCGTCAATAACGGAAGGCACAATTCGCACAGCGCTTTGCGAAAACTTCACAGCACTGATTCTTGGTGGAGGATCAATGACCTAACAACTGTCACATCGCAATTAACATATCAACCACTAAACTAATTAATATATATGTACATTAACTGAACGGTATTGAGTTTACGTTTGGCAGCAGTTACTAAATCATTTTTAACGTCAAATTGTACTGAAAAAATGTAAACATAAAAAGGTATGATCAAAATTATACAAACATATTTTTTTCAAAATATTCGTTTTTCCAAATTCCCATGCAAAATGGATTTTAAATATTTCGTCCCTGCTTTTTTAAAACATTAAATCCAGAATTGCCAACGTATCCGAGATATAAAGTAAATAATCATTGTATTCTTAATTTTTTTATAAACAAATCGAATTGCAGTTTCAAATAATGCCTTACACAATAAAACACAAATAAAATCGAGTAAACTGGCTTGTTTACCTATGTGACACTAAGTAATATTAAAAGGTAATAAAACGTACATAAATATTTATAAAATTATTCTGTAAGTATTGTATACAATCACACACGCTACTCACAATTTATATTTACATAAAACGTTATATACATTTTTGATCCCAACATCAGGAATATTTCAGATGTATATAATATTCCCTAATCGTTTTATATTGTAATATATGATTTTGAAGAAACGCTGTAAATATTTGAAATGTAAAATTACGTATGAAGGGAACATTTAACTACAAACTTTTAAATCGTATCGTATCTGTAAATGAAACATGACATATTTGCACATTATATTGTATAAGAACATAATGAAACAAAAGTAGACCACTCGTTATTTTTTTTTTGTTTCTAACTCATGTCAATAACCATTTTTATTATGATTTTGAGCTTTGTATAAGTAACATAGCGTTTCGGATTATCACTGTTGATAGACGGTCACCGAGTGAGGCGGAGTTAAAATGTACAGTAACTTTCTATTTCAGGTTCGTCGACTTGTCCCATCCGACCCTATCCCTTTCCAATCCAAATTAGATTAAGCCGTTTATTATCTATTAAGCTATATGCAAAGAATCTGTGAGTGTGAAGGTACGTTTAACTCCTAAAAATAAATTTAAATATGCTTTTTAAATAAATATGTGTAGAAGTTGTGTTCTTGTATAACTTTAAAGTACTAAGTTTTAATAATTGTAAATATATTTTAATGTGTATAAATTAATTGAAATTCGGCACCGATGTGAGACAGACCTACCAACTTTGCATATAGCAATATTTATGTGTATTTTTTATCTTCAGATTTTTAATGTTTTCATATTATCGGTATGTAAATTGCGTTTGTTATTAGAATCTTTTCTCTATCTTCGTTTCAACGAGTAGACATTCGATGTTTTGCTTCCTTTCTTGATATTTGATGTTCAGTCACACACAGACGAATTGCAAATTAACATTGCGATAAGATTATTAATATTAGGATAGAGTCCATGTGTTACGTATAGGTAAATCTATTAAAATATCCGAAAACGTCGATTGCTGAGTAGGTGTTAGTCCAACTGTCACATAAAAGAAACGTCAGTTTGAAAACCTCTTTAGGCGGTTACGATTCCATTTATAATTTAGTGAAAAGTAATAGCGTTTGACGACGAAACTTAAAAAAATGTTTGTGTGAGCGTTCACTGAGAATGGAATATTTATTTGATTGCGTCGCGGAGAGGGAGGCTCGCGCGTGGGCTCGCCGGAACACAAGCCGCCCTCCAACCTCGAGCTCTTCCCGGGCAATGCCAACGCGCCACGCTCCAACAACGGTAACACACACACGCACACGCACACTAACAAACATACAGTTACACACAGAGTCATAGACACATACCATCGTGCTGGCTCGTACGCTAACATACCCATCCATAATCGTATACATCGCGAAAGTACACTACTATACGAAAACAAAACATACACAAACACAAAACATAATTATGTATACTTCAACGAACTTATACAAATAGACATAAGCAAGCACAAATCAGACATGATTACCTGCACATGCTAGTTGATGCCAGTTGAAACACATTGTAGGTATACTTTTATTATCACCACTTTTACTATATTTCATACTCGTCCCGAGCTGTAACTAGACTTGATAAATTATACCTCCAAATAAATATTTCAGTTATACAAGTAGGTATTCCTACGAGCCCTAAAATATACATACCTCAATTTTATATACATAATGACATGTACTTCATATCAATTTATAAATATCGTTAAGTATAATATGTATGTAATTTACCAACAACACAATTAAATATTAAATGGATATATTATTTTTTAAATATAGTATAAATAGTTAAAAATATTATAGTCCGGTGTCTTGCTAATCACAAAATGTAGTTTTTTCAACTAATAATATGATATCAACCCATGCTAATATAGTTTAGAGTTTTATTTCCAAAAATTTGTAGTAAAGTTACATACGTGCTGAAATTTTAAACATGTAGCGTGCGTAGTGTTCATAATAAAGTTGTACCAAAAGGAGCAAAATTCTAGACTTAATAATTTTAGATTTCGTAATTTTAAAACGTTAATTATTTAATTTAGTTAAAAAAAATCACGTTACACGCTTTTCGAGAGTAAACAATTAAGTATGATAGTTAGTTTACAACACGTTCATAGTTCATATCAACTATACTTATATGACTGTATGCGCACTATAGTTCCTATATTTTACGTTTTGCTTCATGATCTCGGAGATCTGTTACGCTTTTTTCTACATTAGTTTCGTTTTTTTTGGGGTTGCCACTTTTCTGAATTCGTTTTTCTATATTAATCATTTGACTTAAACGTTTTTTTTCATGTGCATGTCAAATTCATTGCAAAACATAAAAGTATCATACTTTCGCATTTTTGTATTTGTTAAAAATTGTCGACTTTAATTGTTCGTTTAATGTTCGTCTGCTCTGCATGTTATGTTCGTTCCTCGCAGGCTATTTCTATAAAGACGCGATATATGTATGTTACAGTTATTATCTTTTCTAAGGAATAGGTGAGTATTTTAAAATGTATATTTAGGGATAAACTATTGTATATTATAAGACCATTCTACTAAAACATGCG
Source organism: Spathilepia clonius (assembly GCA_018250295.1). NCBI lineage: Eukaryota > Metazoa > Arthropoda > Insecta > Lepidoptera > Hesperiidae > Spathilepia > Spathilepia clonius. The sequence continues at coordinate 20,195 of DWRA01000225.1, forward strand.
GGAGTTCCCTTCGTCTTTATAAAGATAGCTGACATGCTTTTATTTAAACAAACTAAGTTATATCATGAATTCAACGTGAATGCGTATATCCATTTTAAACATTTAGGGTGGAATATTTTAATAGTTTAATTTATCGGATAACATCTGTCGGCAAGAAATAAAGTCATTTCCACCCTAAATTTTATGCTTTGCAGAATAAATGTTAGATTTTTACTGACCGGTTAACTTTAGTAGAATCTACGGAAAATCTTTTTTAGAATTAGGATGTTAAAGATTATCAATTTTAAGTATATAATTGTGATTTGTTATGCATAACATCTATTTCTTATGTACTTTGAACTTTGTTATTGTACTTTAATAAGAAAAAATATAAATCAGATACGCAACAAGTAAATAAATCATATTATTAAGTACGTAATTATTGGTACATTTAATGTAAAGTATCTACTAAAGCTACCTAAGTCAGTCACTAAATCGTAGCATTCACTGTTTTCATCTAATTTAACAGCTTATTACTTTGATGGTTACATTTCTTACATATTTTACAATAAATTATATTAATATAATAATCGTTAAATACTACAAGTTTGTTTTTGTGACCATGAAAGCCGGGGACCGACTTCGCTCTGTGGGCTCAAAGCCTTTAACGGAGTGTCGTTGGCAGCATTCACTTGCATATTCAGAGGACAGCGCGGAGACGAGCGGAAGCGGGCAGTGTAACGCAATTGTCATAAATATGTCGAATCTGAATTTAGAGTAAACTTTAAAATCAAGCTTTGCAAAATGTAGTTATTTTGAGTGGATGGTTGCAATCGTAATGGAATATTGCGTGCACACTGTTTTTGATATGGGTATTTGTTTCATTTCTTTTCTGTACTTGTTTTACAAAATATTGTTAAATAATTTATTGTTAAAAAAAAGAATCAGGCATAATTATCAAACCGTGCACGTGTACTTATACCACGAGAAAATTTAATGATTTAATGCAATTTCAAATCATGACAAGTCATCAAAAATACAATAAATGAAACAAGTAACATAGAACGGGGCGCATTAAGCGCGTCCCGCTGCCGCCTCCGCTCCCGCCCGCGCGGTGTCCGCGGCATGCTGACGCGGCGTGTCCCGCAGCGTCGCCGCTGCCGTCGCCGGTGAAGTCGCCCGCGCGGACCCCGATGGCGCCCGCCAAGGGCCCCTGCTGCACCGCTCTCTACGACTTCGACCCCGAGAACCAGGGCGAGCTCGGTTTCAAGGTGACGTTTGCACATTTAAATATATTATGTTTATATTTTTTATACAATTTGCACATTGTATACAGATAAAATGTGTCGTTCGATGAGGTATGTTTATATCCGTCTCTATTCATGATCATTAAAAGGCAACCGAACTGTAGACCCATTAGGAGTCTTTTTCAGACTTTGCAACGTCAAATGGGTCATCAAAGCGTTAAAGCCATGTATATACTGAAACTAGTTATATGTAGAGTTTTTGTATATGTACATTGCAGCCAGCCAGAAGTAAATTCAACCAAGGCTCTACTTGCAATTTTATCGCTCAATACATTTTATGTTGAGATATGTGAAAAAAATGCCTGTAGCCTTGACAACAAATGTTTTTTATATTTTCAGGAGAACGACGTGATCACCCTGATCAACAAAGTGGACGAGAACTGGTTCGAGGGCTCCGTGAACGGCAAGACTGGCTATTTCCCCATCAGCTACGTGCAGGTGACGGTGCCGCTGCCCAACATGTAACCTCCCCGCGCTCCCCCCACCGCACACTCTACACGCGTCATTCCACTCACTATGTTGTAGGTGAAGGTCGAAGATTCTTTCGCTTCTTTTGCTCTATAATGTTTTAAGTGTTGACTTAGTTTTTTTTATGTTGGTGTCGAGCTAACATAGTTTTGGGATTGTACTGGATGACAATTTGCGTTTACTTTAGTTATCGTGTTAGAAGTCCTATTAAAGGGGTGTTCCGTAGTCATTGTGCTGATCTGTATAAAATTGTGAGATTTAATCCCTGATTCACGTTCTGTGACATTAAAAAGCCACTTTACATAATATTACATTCAGGCTCAACAAGAATTTTGTCAATTATCAGGTTTAGCACATTTTATACGTTCAAAACTTCCAGTTACTATTGAAATAATGCGCTTTTTTCGCTGAATGTATCACTGAAAAAAGCCTACTCAATATTGACCAGCAACACGAAGACAAATTAACTTCATAGCACGTAACTTATTAGTTAAATTGACGCCAGTCCGTGGACAATGCACATGTTAAAAACTTGTTTATTTTTTTGAATTGTTTACAATATTCTAGTTTCAAACTTCGGCCTTTCACCATAACATAATAACACTATATTCACCTTGTTATTGGCAGCTCTGTAATAATACAGAAGAGATTTAACACATTTACGCGCTTCAAAACGATAAGCACGTTTCGATTGAAATAATGATCACTTTATTATGTAGTGGATCCGTCGTCGTTACATTTGTATGTGGTGTTGTGAACAATTTTAATATTCGACGTTTACTTACCAAAGACGAATCCTGTAAATTGTGTCTATTATACAAAAAGACAAGATTAAGGCTAAGAGGATTTCAGAGCTGACAATAGTTTATATATCATTTTCGGTAGACCACTACCAATGCAATCCCAAAGGTTTCATGTTTCCGCTGTTTATTAATAGCGATTAATTGATCTTATTACGAACTAAGAAACATGATAATCTTTAATTTACAGTCTATCCGTAATCCCAGTGCGTTTTGAATGCCAAAGAAACATCAGCTTCATTTGATTAGATATTTATAGAGCGCAATTAAATGTATTTATGTGTGATTACGGTTTGATTAACAGTATGATTGTTTTTGATACGTGGTCTGCCCTAGTTAGTTGCACACGAACAATTGTTATCTCGTCCCAGTATTATGTAGATGTTTCAACTATTTTAAATATTTGTGTCAAAAGCTCAATACTGTAGGTGCGACATACTCTCCTCCTATCAATTCGTTTGACGATTTCCATTAAATGTTAGGTCTTCCAGTTCATTTTGGATCCATATCCCAGTGTATTACTGATAACTTGGTTTATTTATCGTTTAAATGTGGTAAACACTTACAGATAAATTAAATGAAACATTTTAAACAGAAGTATTTCTGTCTTGTTATGTAGTAGATACGAACATCTCATCGTATGGTAATGTAATTAAATTGTATTTCGTGTAGTGTTGAAAGTATATTCTAAAGATCATTTATGAATGTACTCATCTGGATGTAAGTTCGATTGTTTTTAGTATGCAGCATAATAATAGTTGAATTAGCGTTTCTTTTTTAAGATGAGTTATTTGCGTATTATAATTTATTGTCTATCAACCCTCCAATAATGCACAGGACATGATATATTAATATTTATTAGTACTAAAGTATAATGTAGTATAAATGAGATTAGATTTTACAATTATATCTTTGCGGGTAATTTTATTTGTCTAAAAGGGAGAAAAGACCGCATACTTTTCTTATGACGTATGGCGTACATGTTGTACCTACACAGCATGAATGGATGTAGCATGAAAATCTGTGAGAGTTGTCGAATCTTGCCAGCTGCTCGTATCTCGATGTGTTATTGGCAATTTATGAATTAATACGTCATTGTGATAACTTTAGGTGTCATACTGTTGGTGCAGTCTCCTATCATGAATGTTTGTTTTATTATTGATTCTTTTTATCTTAATTATGTTTATACATATTATATTAAGCCATTACTTATGATCAATTATTTTTTTCATTGTATAGATACATTATAGAAAGTTCTAAGTCTGTGGCCTCTATAACAATTTACAAAATCATATACTCGTAAAAGGTATAAAAAATGTCGTCTTTTTATTCCGTGTTAAAATATTATTGTCATGTATATGTCCATTAAGTCATGAATAGAACGGACCCCATTGAATCACTTTTCTGGCATACAAAAGACAATACCTAGATCTAATGTTAGTCGTATGTAAGTTCATAAATAAATAATCGTTCTATCTTCAAGTGTCTCTTAATGTAAGTATTTTGAGCAAATAAATTAATTGGTGTTACGAGGGTGTCATGTCTCGTTGTTTCGTCTGCGGCGCCGGGTTTGACAAAACTATTATGGATAAGCCCGAAGCCGTGTGCGTATTTCTTCAAAAATATATATATCTTAGTGGACGCTCGGATCGTCAAACGCGATCGTCCCACAAAGGGCTTAATTGTTGTTGTATTTTATAAAGCATTAACAATTGTGTACCTAAGTAGATAACAAGTAAGATGTCAATATCTTCTTGTCGTCATTTATAATTGCGAGGTTCAATAACGCTTAATGGAGTTTAAGATCTGTTTGGCCGAATTTAGAATGTCGTTAATAGCACAAGCGATGTTAAGGAAATGATGCTTTCAAAGTTATTCCAAGTGACTCATGTGAATTATACAATAAATTTTTCGCGTGACATTATCTATACCGCTTGATTGAATAACTATATTGTTATCTAGTAAATTAGATGGTACACCACCACTGAAAGTGCATTGGTGAACAATAATTAAGCATCTTTGTTATTATACTTCCAAGTATGGTTGCAACTGGAATTAATGACATCAATTTTAGAAATTCGAAGTTTAACAGTTGGTGCAAGTCTGTTTTGGTATGGTATAATTATCAATTTGATGTATGTATTCTTGTTCATGTTACTGTATTCTTAAATACCTACCTATTGTAATTTGATAGATAAACTTGACAATTATGAAATGTAATACAATATTGATTTGTATTAAAAATTATCCTGAACTTATTGCTCGTTTCGCCTCCTAATAAAATGTTAATGATTAAAACTGTGTTTCATTGCTATTTATGACTAGTTGTGCCTCACGATTTTACCCGCATTTTAATAAATGCAACATGACATACATATAACCGAAATTCTATATCTTCAGCGATTTTAACAAAATTGGGCGTGCGCGGTAGATTTCAAGAGTTTTAATTTTTTGCGCGGAATTTTTGATACATTTTTCCAAATGAAAGTACATAATGTACTTTAGATAATCCTTATAATTTCAGCTATCTTCCAGTACGAGTCCTAAAAATCGGACCAGATGGTTCGGAGATCAAAACAAACAGACAAAAAGAACTTGATGTTTTGTTATAAGTTTGTAATACGTATTTAAGCTGACATTACAAACAATTATATTTATTTGTAAAATTTTTATTTTACTTTGGTGAAGCTATACAGAAATCAAAAATATTAGCTAGCTATTATTCAGCGATTCGATAATTGTCTTCCAATAGAATGCAACTAAACAATTAGTGTTTCTTTACAGATGGACTGTGTATAAAGAATAGTATTTTACTAAATAATTGTGCTTTGTGAAACTTTGTAAGTATTCATTAATCTATCCTATTACTTTATTGCAATTATTGGTTAAGGGGGCTTTAAGCCATATTAGTCAATAGGTTAATAAACGAATGCAATAAAAAAATATCATTTTTCGAATAACAGTTTATGGTCTTGTAGATTACAATATGATATTTAAACAATATAAGTCTCTTAAAATATAATATTATTTACAGTTTAGCTGTTAAAGAGAGATACGTAGAGTTGTAAGTAGACATTTGGTAGACACTACTTTAAAGGATTAAAATAAGCATGTTTAAAAAAGAGCCAGTTCAAAGGCGCTCATACCACATTTCTTTTCCCCCGCAACAACTAATACTTATCGACCAACTTCATTTTTAAGCAAATAAACATGCTTTTTTATATCAAGTATTTACACATGGGCTGAGTAGCTATAGTTCAATAGTAACTCGGGGTCTAGCATTCTTCCGTTGAGAGCGCTCTCATTTAGCGTATTAATAGAAAGTAACGTTTGGATTTATTTCCGTGAAACTATTTTTTTCTTCGTACGAAGATTGGTTCTCCAATCTATTTACAATACGCATTTAGATAATGTGTCCTTTTATTATTCTATACAACTGGACATAAAAGAAAACAATATATACCTAATGTTAAACAAACTATACCTATATTAAAATAAAATGAAACAATTAGGAAAAACACATCAGAAGCTGTAGCATTAAATAGCAAACAACAAAATTCTAATTGCTGGTTTTTATACCTACGTAAAGAACCTTATTATTTGGTTTCGAAATAGTATGATATGACAAAATTGAACGTAGACAAAGAAAATTCTCGTCCACAAAATGGCGTCTGTTTCAGACTTTAGAGATGATAAATAAAATTTAGGCTAACGTCCGCGTCGTGTAAAGCAGGTCAGGGCAAACCTTGCTATAAAAATTAAATGTATAAATGTATTGCGCAGTGCGCACGCATACGGAATAGATTTATAGTAAGTAGATATATCTATGATGGATGCGATGACGCATTGCGACAAATAATAACAAGAGTTTAGTTTTCGAATTGATGTGGTCGTCCTTAGTAAAATTTAGTATATTTAGCACATTTAACTACATTCTATTAACGTGGTGTATTCATTTTACAATACCTACGTAGTTTACCAAAGTTTATTAGTAAATCGTGTCGCGATTTACTAATAAACTATTCTAATAAACATTCAATGAATTCTAATAGACAACATCGATATTTCCAAGCATATGATAACAACATATCAGTCATCATAGCAGTATCAACATTGGTGATTTTCCAATATAGTCATTTATAGATTTTTTGCAGATTATAAAGTAGCAAGCGAGCATGCAGTCCACCTGATAGTAAATGGAAACTGCCGCCCATCTGTAATCAAACTCAAATAAGACCTAGTCCTACTTAATGGCAGGTTATTTAAATACTAACAGCAGGCCACCAAACTGAATTGATGCAACCTACTTGTATTTCCGGTAGGTAAAGAATAAATAATGTTAGTACAGCGTGAAGCAATCTATTTATTGGAATAAAACGGAATGATTACATTGAGACATAATACACTGACTAAAGCTGAATGAAATTGCAAATTATAACATTATATTTCTTATGTGGTTTAGTTGCCGCCACGGAGACGCAACACCAAATGCAATGTAGACTCTTTTTGAATGTTATAGTCCGAAAGAGTGCGCCCGTCCTCCAGCTGCTTGCCAGCAAAGATCAGCCGTTGTTGGTCTGGGGGGATTCCTTCCTTGTCTTGGATCTTTGCTTTAACATTTTCGATGGTATCAGAGGGCTCCACTTCCAGAGTGATGGTTTTGCCAGTCAGTGTCTTTACGAAGATTTGCATCCCACCCCGAAGACGCAGTACAAGGTGAAGAGTTGACTCCTTCTGGATGTTGTAATCAGAGAGGGTGCGTCCATCTTCTAACTGCTTGCCAGCAAAGATCAGTCGCTGCTGGTCTGGGGGGATACCCTCCTTGTCTTGGATTTTAGCCTTAACATTTTCAATGGTATCAGAGGGCTCCACCTCCAAAGTAATGGTTTTGCCAGTCAGGGTCTTTACGAAGATTTGCATACCGCCACGAAGACGCAGTACAAGGTGAAGAGTTGACTCTTTTTGGATGTTGTAGTCGGAGAGGGTGCGGCCGTCCTCAAGTTGTTTGCCTGCGAAGATCAGGCGTTGCTGATCTGGGGGAATACCTTCTTTGTCTTGAATCTTAGCTTTCACGTTTTCAATAGTATCAGATGGTTCTACCTCAAGGGTGATAGTCTTGCCTGTGAGTGTCTTGACAAAAATCTGCATCCCACCACGCAGACGAAGGACGAGGTGAAGAGTAGACTCCTTCTGGATGTTGTAGTCTGACAGGGTGCGGCCATCTTCGAGTTGCTTGCCTGCGAAGATCAATCGCTGTTGGTCGGGAGGGATGCCTTCTTTGTCTTGAATTTTCGCTTTCACGTTTTCAATGGTGTCAGAAGGCTCAACTTCTAAGGTGATGGTTTTCCCAGTTAACGTTTTCACAAAAATCTGCATTGTGATATCTGGAACAACGAGTGCAATTTCTAAATACAGAAAAATTTTACTATTGATTTGGTTTTGGAAGAATGACTTTGCAAAGTTGAACAGCTTAGAGAACAAAGAAAATTCTCGTTCACAAAATGGCGTCAGTAAAATCGATCTACTGCGCACGCATATTATGATGCAATGCGACAAATCATTACGACCACACCTTTAAATTACTTACCGATTTGAAAATAATGTTAATTTCTCCGGACACAGACGATAACTAGCTCCCTAAACTAAATAAAAGTAGAAATAAAGACAAAATATTATTTTATGTACTGTAGTATAGTAAAATATTCACGAGTAACGTATGAACACACAGATTCGATCCAAGCGAAACACAGAAAGCAAACGATTGCCGTCTTGTAAATGACTGGAAAATCTGGAAATTGAATGAATCGTATAGATGATGAAGATATCGTTCCCTTGATATGTTCGTTCGTCGATTCGTTCCTACTCTAGTCTATGAAGGGTACGCAGGGTTGCCAATCGCATATTTTTCCCCGTACATAAGGAGTCAGATCCCATATTTTAGCTTTCAAACTGCGTACATTTAGCGCATTCGTCATTCATAAGGCGTCGATTTAGGGGATTTTAATTATGAATTCAACTTTTGCAAGTTTGTTACTGAATAGAGAATGACTTTATTATAAAAAATAATTTATATTGTTTTATTTTTCTGTGCTAAGCGAGTATGGCATTAGATACTCGTCCAGTAGAGAGGAATAGACGCAAATACGAGCCTGAAAATTATCTACTAGATCAAGCGTATGACATTGCTGCGAACTAGCTATTGTGCGTGAAGTTTGTTTTGAAATGTGAATAGAGGCAGAATATACGTCTATACTTGCGCATTGCGTTTACATACTCGTCATCGTTTGGCGAGTAGCGCAATGGAATTTTCGTGACTACCTAAATGTTGCATAACATTGCACGGGTTTACAACTTTTATTATTGTTAAAATACTAAGTCAAACAGTTTTGTCTGTACACATTTTAGCAAGCACTTCAATCTTTATTTAAAATAAATTCTTATATGGCTACTTTGTTCGATACTGTCAAAATCAATTTTAGTTTGTAAATCTGTTTTGTGATTTTTCCAGTGTGAAGTGTGAATTGAGATTATTGGTCGGGCGTATATGTGTGTTTATAAAAATGCACTATTTCTATGAATTTAAACCTGTTTCACTGCATTACTGAGATATTATTCAGGTGGATTACTTTGGGCCAGTCTGCTTTTTGAGTTTACGTTCCAGATTCGATACCATTTGCCTGTTTTTCGTAGAATTAAAGTAGGTGTGTGAATAATTCGGTTCAGCTGTAAACACGTTAGTCTTATCTTTTTTAATTTTCATATAGTCGTCGGTGAATAATGTATGAGTCACTGCTTTTTTGTTTTAATCTATAAGAGTTTATGTATTTGGTGTATAGTGACAAAAAATGGCTGATTTGATTCGGGCTATGGGGGCACCGATCGGACCCCCTATAAAGGATAAGCTAGGGTCTCCGTCGACTGAGTCGGAGGACGGCGGGGGCGACTTGGCGGAGCTGGCTGCGGACCTCGAGCTTGATGAAGCCGACGGGCCCAGCACTAATGGTATGTGAATGTGATTGATAAAATAAATATACTTATCAAAATATTTACGTCGTTACTACGACGCGTCTGCATTGAATCGTACACCGTATTTAAAATCTTGAATAAATTTACCTGCTGTATAATGTAGATAAATTAGTATTATTCTAATAAATAAAAATATAAAAATATAGAATATTT